>JAJHSJ010000004.1:19554382-19782615 GCA_021015155.1 Magnolia officinalis | reverse complement strand
CTCTCTCTCTCTCTCTCTCTCCTCCCTCTCGGCTCTCCACCTCTCTAATATGTCTCTCTCTCAAGTCCAACCAGCGGCCCTCTCTCTCTTGTCCGACCAGCAGAAGTCGTCCGCCTCTCGCTGCTCGTCCGTCTGTGCAACCACCAGAGGCTGTCCACCTTTCTCTGCTCGTCCGTCCGTGCAACCACCAGAGGCCGTCCGCCTCTTTCTGCTCGTCTGTCCATGCAACCACCAGAGTACCAATCTAAGGTGAAGCCTAATTAATGAATGATTTATCTTTTTCCATTTTTCTTGAATCTTTTTATTTATCTGTCATAGAGATTATCCAGAGGTCATCACAAATGCTAACATGCAGATCTCGTCCCCAGAGATCTATGCAAATCCCTCCTCACAATAGATTTGACAAAATCATGACCATTTATTTGATTTTCATCTATTAAAAGAACAAATCCATGAGATGGCATGGTATTAACTGTATGCACGAGGTTTTCTCTTGCACAATTACGTGACATGGTGCACATAGAAATCCAGCATGAAAAATGTTTTATGTTATGTAGCTTGCATCATGGAACTTCTATGCAGCTCCCTCCTCACAGTAAATGTGGCAATCATGAGTCATGAATCATGATAAGGACCGTTGATGAGGTGGGCCACCACTTAAATGTCTATAGGCCAACAAATTGTTTAGTTTTGTTGGTTGAAGGTGGATTGTTGCTCTGACCATTCCTTTGCAGGGCACTGATTGGATGACTAACATGGTCTGATCTCCATTTTTGTGATATGGCATGTACAGATGTAGGCCCACCAGATCAACACTCCCATTCACTACACGTTTTGCAATGTATATCATTTGGAGGGGGAGCGCTACTTAGCACTTCTATGGTGTAACCTGTGTATTAGCATTCTTCATCCTACAGATAACAGTCCCAACTAGAAATTAAGATTTTTATTTTATTTTTATTTTTTTGTGAATCTAAAATCTAATCGTGGTAACGACCTGAAAATTTCCGTACATTGGGCCGAGTACCACCTCGACCAGAAATCACATAGGATTAAATCCTTAGAAATTTAACAAAGTTAACTAAGTACTAAACTCGGTAAATCATGAAATCCGTTGGGATCGCTTTAAATACGATCTGCAAGACCCAAAACTTGCAGAATTGGTGACTCTAGGTTACCCTAAAGTCTAGAGCCAAACTCATTACCCGTCTCTGCTCTCGGGACTGAAACGAAACTTCGTATGGGGTCTAGATCGCACATCGGGAGTCCGATTAACACGAAGCTAAGGAACCAGGACCCGCCCCACTGGGCTTGACAATCATCTCAAAAATCAGATGATTCCGATGTCCCACGGCCATTATTTTCACTCCGGAGCGAGGGAGTGTGAAAAACACTATTTCCATTCAAGAGAAAATATCTGGAATAGTGATCTGGCACCTTTCGGTTGCACGTCAGTATTAAGCAACCTGACCGTCGGAATCAGACCAAATTACACCCTCGGATTAAGAAAATTTCAGGAACATTTACATGTACTCAGAAATTCCGATCGTGGCCACGGACCGTTGAACTGAGAGTGGTCCGCCACGTGCGATCTGGAATCCGATCGAGCCGAAAACGTAATCCCACGTGGATCCGCAGTGGGTGAGCTTAAGTCCGACGTTTGGCTCAAAGAGGGCCACCAGAACACCCCTTTTGAGCTTGGAAATTGGCGAAATGCCTATGTAAGCAGTTGCCCTTGAACCTGAGTCTAATTTGGAAGGTTTGTGGCTATAAAAGGGGCTTAGAACAGCCCCTCTCACAGCCATACGAATTTGGGTTAAAACCCTAAGAGAGAAAGAGAGAAAGAGAGAGAACTTGTGGAGATCGAAGCCGATCTTCCTCCTGCTGCTTCCACCTCTCCCACGGCCTACTACACCGCGCTATTCCAAGTGGTTTCCCGGCGGTTTCCACCCCATTTGAAGGTAAGAAACCCTAACCCTAGGTCTGATTTGAGCCTATTAGTGATAGGTTAAGGAAAGACTAATCGAATGCGATCTTTAGGCTAAGAAACTCCCGTATACGGAAGCACCAACCTTCTTGCTGATTCGTTGGAATTCCAAGGGCTGAGGTGAGGACTTTAAGCGTATAAGTTACGGTTTTCAACGCTTTCAATGGCAGCTAATGATAGATTTCATGATCTGCATGCAAATGCACATGTACAAAGTGCTTTCCGTTTCCTGTTTCGATTAGCGATAAAGATTATGGAATTTTACATACTCTTTATATACGTAGAAATACCGTATACGTATTTTTGTTGAGAAATGTGTATGTGTAAATGCCATGTATGTCGAAATTGCGTATTCTTGAAATCCGCATGCATGCGGATTTTTGTTATGAATTGTAATGATTATTTGTTGTATGAATACGATATACGCGGGAAAATACTCCCGGGGCTTAGGGACAGCCCAACCACGAACTTGCCTAACATACGTCGTGTATGTTGGAAACGTATATTCTAAGTGTTTGTGTATGTGCATGTAGGTGTACATGTACATGTACTAGTGCCTTAGATAGGCGCTGATATGGATTCTCCAACTCCCTTAGAGACATGTAGGATCCCCTCCATGCGGTGGTTCACCGCAACCACTTAATTGTAGTACACACACAATTCTATCCCTATGGGGATAGTGCTTCAGTACATGCATTACAATATGCTTGTAACATGCTTCTCAACATGCTTTGTAACATGCTTTACTTCATGTCTTACTTTATGCTTTATAACATGCCGACTAACATGCTTGTATTGCTTGTTACCATGCTTTACCTCACATGCTAGCGATGAAAACTGTTTGAGTTTGGGACTATGTTTATAGTCCAAGCACTCGGTACCAGACTTGTGATTGTGGCTGAGATTCATGTCGCCACAAAGGACGGGTCCGGCGAACCCGAGTCGTACTTCGGTTGGCGATAGTGGTTGGCCACGCGGAGTGCTTTTGCGCTCCATATCGCTCAACTTGTGGTGCGCTCGAGCTAGTCAGGCTCGCCACTTGAACCGAAGTGTCGTTGTATGTTCACCTTGTTTGGTCGCTACTGCTTGAACCTAGGGTACCAAACTTACCAGTGGTGATTCCTGTTTAACCATGGTACCTAGATCCGCTAAGACGCATGAGCCGAGCATGGTGGTATGGGACACCGTGGTCGAGCTGTCGGCCTATGCTGGGGCCATGTGCCTCCCCATAGTGACCATTGCGCAACTATCTCGTGAGCCGAATACGGTAGTATGGGACACTGTATTCGAGCTGTCGATACTTCGGCGAGAGCCGAGTACGGTGAGATCTGTGCTCGTGCTGACGGGCGACGAGTCCTCCGTGGTATCATCGAGTGTACTTTAAGTATCTGTGATTGGCCACGAGCCTTTCACAGTAACTAGAGTGTGAGTTGAGCCGAGTACGGTGAGACCTGTACTTGAGCTGACGGCTAGTGATTGAGCCGAGTACGGTGAGAACTGTACTCGAGCTGCGGCCAGCAATTGAGCCGCATACGGTGAGATCTATATCCGCGCTGACGGGTGAGAACCTGTTGTGATGCCATCACTAAGCTTCTCAAACCATAACATCGTATGAGAATAACTAGGACTGACGACCCTAGAATGGATCATGTTGGGAATGATACAAGGGAGGTACCTTAGTTTTCCCAATACTGCTGATTGAAATGGACTAATAATAACTTGGCAATCAACGAGCATCATCGCACCGCATGTGCTTTGTATATGTGGCGCACTGAGGGTTTAAGCATTCGCGAACGTAAGATGATGTCGCTTGAGGGTGGTTTGGCAAGGGCATACAGCATCATGTCATATCATTTTTTTGGCATTTAACAAGAGTAGTTAGAAATGCTTGATTTGTACTGCTTTATCATTACTCTGCTGGTTGATTTGATAACATGTTAACTTATGCATTATTGTTCCACTGAGTTAGCTACTCACTCCCACATACGGGACGGTGTTGTACACACCAACCAGACTCTGTTGCAGGATTAGAGGGCGCCTTGGTTCAGGAGCCAGAGCCCGACGTTGATGAGGACCAGGAGGAGTTCTCTTTCATGCAGTATTCACGGCTACGCCTAGGCCGGCTGCATCGCGGGACTTTGGGGCCTCTTTTGAGGATGTATTTTGGGTTTTTAATTTACAAACTTTACATGTATATTGGTGCTCAGCTAGTGCTCATACCCTGAAGTTCAGAAAATTTTGTTACTTTACATACTTGTATATAAAATTTCAGTCTTCCGCTTTTTTAAATGCAATTGAACTGGGTATGAATTACTGTTTTGGTTTGATCTCATTCATGTTTATTGCGCAACTCACAACATTTAACCCGACATTGTGTATGTTGCATAAGTGATGCGTTGGAACTCGGGTTGAGTTCATACTCGACCCCCGAATTTCAGGGCGTTACAAATCGGCCAAACAGGAGCATTTGGGATGGGGAGGACCATCACTAAAACCTTTCTGATTGCATGTGGGGACCACCATGTTTTGTATCTACCATCCAATCTATTAGAAGATGTACCCATCAAGAAAATGGAACCCCAAAATTCAGACCATTTCAAAATTCGGACCAAACTCTCCTAAACAGGAAGACAATGGGCTGAACTCATCATCATTTAAGCCTTATCCCAATGACTTGGGTTTCGGCTACATGAATCCTTTCCTGCCACTCCACTCTATCAAAGGCCATAACTTCAATTAGACCATAGGTCATCAACTCTTTAGACAATAGGCTTTAACTCGAAGGTTCGAAACTGGCCCGAACTCAGGTTCGAAACTAGCCTGAACTCGAAGGTTCGAAACTCGCCCGAACTCACCCGATTGCTGTCGGGTCAGGTTCGGGCTGGAGATGTTGGCCCAGTGACCAGGCCGGCCCGGGTTCAGGCTTGGTGCGGCTGCTGAATGGGCTTGGTCGGGTTGAGCCCAGTTCGACTCGGCCCGACCCATGTACACCCCTAAATCCGCGTCCTAGCTGAAGAGCCTGATATATTGGGAAAAGGCTTTAGCAGTAAATCCGCATCAGCTCCGGCATTAGCAGAAGAGCATATGCGGATTTCCTACGAAAGCGTTTCGCAGGAAGTTCCTGCGCTGGGAACCCAGGTGGGGCCCACTACGATGTATATGAGAAATCTACCCCGTTCATCCATTTTTTGTGTTAATTTTAGGAATTTATGGAAAAAATGAACCGGATCCATTGCTTAAGTGGGCCGATGACATGAGAATTGAACATCCACAGTTGAAATATTCATGGGGCCACAAAAGTTTTGAATCATGTTAATATTTGTGTTTTCAGTTAATCCCAGTAGGAATGAGGTTGTGAACGGTATAGATGGCATGAAACATCACTGTCGACCCCAGGAAGGTTTCAACGGTGGGAATTTTCCTAACCACCTTCTCTTTTAGTGCGGCCCACTTGAGTCTTGAATCCTGCTCAATTTTCATTTGACATCCGAAAATGAGCTCAGAAAACGGATGGACGGAGTGGATTCCTTACAAACATTACCGTGGGTTCCACCTCAGTTTCCAGCATAGGAAATCCTCCTCCCAGAAGAGCCTGATATAGTGGGAAACGGATTGGCTACTCTCCCAGCAACCAGCCAATGGCTGGTGGTCGGTGCTTTGTAGACCCACCATGACGTATGTGTTTCATCCATGCCGTCTATCTATTTTTCTAGATCATTTTATGGTATTAGACTAATAATGAGGTATATACCAGTCTCAAGTGGACCACATTACATGAAACAGTGTTGAATGAACGTCGACTATTAAAAAAATTTTAGGGGCCATAAAAGTTTTGGATCAAGCTGATCTTTGTTTTTTCCCTTCATCTGAGTTTGTATGACCTAATAAACAGATTGGATGTCAAATAAACAGTACAGTGGGCCTTAGGAGGATTTTAATGGTGGATATCCAATCACTATTGTTTTTCCCTAGCGTGGTTCACCTGAGATTTATATCCCTTTTATATTTTCAATCAAACACTAAAATGATCTGTAAAAATGGATGAACGGAATGGATGAAACAAATAAATCATGGTGGAGCCGACAGAGCAGTAGCCAATCCGTTGCGTTTCGTGCACACGTGTTCGACGTTTTCCTCGGGTCTGAATTTACATGGTTGGCTCATAGTTCAATGGTCAACAGGGCAACGATCTGATGTCTCTATTACCGTCCTAATAATCACCCAGATTGAAATCGTAGTAAGCCAATCGTTGATTTCTTTCTTGTGACTAACGGTCAAGAACGGTCCATTCCCTAGATTTTCTAGGCTTTTCCCCATCCACAAAATACCCCATCAAAATAAACGGTTTGGATCGCAAACCATGTGCCATCCGGGAATGATCGGATACGTTCGAATTTATGGTAATTACCATGCGCTGGAGCTGTGTAAGGCCCACCCGTGATGTTCATGTCGAATCTAAACCGTGCATCCGGTGCGGTTCCTCATGTGCAACGTACATCACAAGAATTATAACAGTCAAAGCTCAAGAAGACACACCTCAAGGAGAAATTTACAATCCCTACCACAAAACTTTTACATTCACACAACATGGTGGATCCCACATACAATCTGAAAGTATCTATGGTGATTGGTGGCATCCCCCTACCTATTGTCCCACGTTGCTCCATTCAGTGTGGCCCCTTAAGTCATTGGCCAGGCTGGGTTTTCTAAAATAGGCATAACATTGTAGGGCGCATCTAATGGACGGGTTGGATTATACTCACGTGTCGCAGTGGGCCCCACAAAGCTCTGACGCTTTGTAATAACCGTCCGTTTGATCACATGTGATGTGACCATTTTTCAAAGGAGAAATTTCTCACTGTAAACTTCACTTTTAACCCAGTGCAACACCTTTTTTTATGCAGGGTAAAAAATACCATACGATGTTATATACGTGAAATCCAGTCCGTCCATCACGTCCTAAATCTTATATTCACCGTACATACAATTGATCAAACCGAAGTAACTTATGTCGGCCACACCAACGGAAAAAAGAAAATGTAACTTGCGCCTAAAACCTCTACTTACGCGTTATGTCCTGAGTTTTGGATTAGTCTGATTTTGCATCTTCCCTTCATCCACAGGATTCACTCATGATGAGTAGGTTTATGAAAGATACACACCATGGTGGCCTACACAAACAAACCTATGGTTGGAATCCCATGCCATCCCATGGTTCCCTGTGGTGTGGCCCAATTGAGTTGTGGATCTTGCTGAATTTTGGCATAGTATCAAAGAAGCGTACCTGATGGGATGGACGTAGTGGATTTCACAGATAAGATATAAAGGATGCTGGCCTAGACAGCCCCCGTGTTTTAGGCAGTGGTCCATCGAGCATTTTCCCCACGGGCTTTGAAAAAGAGAAATTTCCAACTGTACGACCAATATATGGCCCATCAACCTTTTGAAGCCCACTCGCTTTTCACCTCCCAAGATTACTCCCCAGCTGTACGGCCCCATTTCTCAGGTCGAAAATGGCCCCTGCTTTTCCGCTTTTTAAAATGTGAGAGCTGGGGCTACCTTTAGCTATGGATTATAAACCGTAGCTAGCCGTAGCTATAGCCCAACAACAATGTACTTCAATATATCGAAATTCTTTCGATTAATCGCAAAAGGTCCAAAACTGTCCAGCGAGTTTGCCTCAAATCCCGCAATTTTCGATTAATCGAATGTCTTTCGATTAATCGAAAAGGGTATTGTACCTTTAGCTACGGATTATAACCGTAGCCATAACTGTATTCTGTGCTAATCTAAGAAATTTTTTTTTAAAAAAAAAAAAAAATTTTTACATGGAGAACTTTATTCTACCTATAATTTTCTCAAATACATATTTGTATATATAAGCATATAAAAAAAATTCTCTTTTTTCCATTTCTTTCTTTATTCATTTAAGAAGAATATCTTTTAAACCAAAATTAGTTACTTAATATACCCTATATGATTTTGAGGTAGGAGAAGCTACTTTAGCCAACTAATATAGTTATTTTTCAAGATTCCATCGGGTCGATGGTCAAAAATCCATTTTATTCACTTTGCGGTCAATTTCAATAAGTTTGTGGCCAATTTCATTCATTTCATTTACTTCATGGTCATTTCCATGCATTTCATGGTCATTTCGCTTCACGTAACGGTTATTTCCATGCATTTCACGGTCATTCTCACCTATTCCGTGTTGATTCACGGTCATTTCGAGGCATTTCACGTCACTTCGACGCATTTCGCGGTCATTTTTCTTCACTTCGCGGTCATTTCCATGCATTTCACGGTCATTTCCATTCATTTCACGGTCATTTCCATGCATTTCACGGTCATTCCAAACAATTTCATGTTGATTCATGGTCATTTCGATGCATTTCACGGTCATTTACCTTCACTTCGCAGTCATTTTCATGCATTTCACGGTCATTTCAATTCATTTCACGGCCATTTTCATGCATTTCATGGTTATTCCAAACAATTCCGTGTTGATTCACGGTCATTTCGACGCATTTCACGATCATTTTCCTTCACTTCGCGGTCATTTTCATGCATTTCACGGTCATTTCGATTCATTTCACGGTCATTTCCATGCATTTCACGGTCATTCCAAACAATTTCGTGTTGATTCACGGTCATTTCGACGCATTTCGCAGTCATTTCCCTTTACTTTGCGGTCATTTCCATGCATTTCACGGTCATTTCGATTCATTTCACGGTCATTTCCATGCATTTCACGGTCATTCCAAACAATTCCGTGTTGATTCACGGTTATTTCGACGCATTTCGCGGTCATTTCCCTTCACTTAGCGGTCAATTTCATGCATTTCACGGTCATTTCGATTCATTTCACGGTCATTTCCATGCATTTCACAGTCATTCCAAACAATTCCGTGTTGATTCACGGTCATTTCGACGCATTTTGCGGTCATTTCCCTTCACTTCGCGGTCATTTCCATGCATTTCACGGTCATTTCGATTCATTTCACGGTCATTTCCATGCATTTCACGCACGTCATTCCAAACAATTCCGTATTGATTCACGGTCATTTCGACGCATTTCGCGGTCATTTCCCTTCACTTCGCGATCATTTTCATGCATTTCACGGTCATTTCGATTCATTTCACAGTCATTTCCATGCATTTCACAGTCATTCCAAACAATTCCGTATTGATTCACGGTCATTTCGACGCATTTCGCGGTCATTTTCCTTCACTTCGTAGTCATTTTCATGCATTTCACGGTCATTTCGATTCATTTCACAGTCATCCAAACAATTCCGTGTTGATTCACGGTCATTTCGACGCATTTCGCGGTCATTTCCTTTCACTTCGCGGTCATTTTCATGCATTTTACGGTCATTTCGATTCGTTTCACAGTCATTTCCATGCATTTCACGGTCATTCCAAACAATTCCGTGTTGATTCACGGTCATTTCGATGCATTTTGCGGTCATTTCCCTTCACTTCGCGGTCATTTTCATGCATTTCACGGTCATTTCAATTCATTTCACGGTCATTCCAAACAATTCCGTGTTGATTCACGGTCATTTCGATGCATTTCGCAGTCATTACCCTTCACTTCGTGGTCATTTTCCTTCACTTTGAGGATTTTTTAGGCAAACTCGCTGGACAGTTTTGGACCTTTTTCGATTAATCGAAAGACATTCGATATATCGAAATACATATCGAAAGACCTTTGATACATATAAAAGGACATATTAAAATGGCAGGGGCGAGGGCTATGGCTACGGTTATTATCTGTAGCCATAGATAGCCCTATAGCCATAAGTTCCTAGATTTTGTTTTTTATTATTATTTTATTATTTTTTATTGTTGTAATCCCATCGTTTTTTGTGGGTCCTATTATGAGGTATGTGTTATATCAAAACCGTCCATCTTTTTGGCGAACTCGTATTACAGCTTAAGACGGAAAATAAGACCGATCTAACTATCAAATGGACCACACTTTAAAAGGCATTGGGGAATTGAACGTCTACCATTGAAACCCTTTTAGGGGTTATAGAAGTTTTGGATCATTACGAAATTTGTTTTTCCTCTTCATCCAGGTCTTTGTGACCTTATGAATAGATTGGATGGAATATAAATGTTATGGTGGGCCTTACAAAAGTTTCAACTGTGAAAATCAATTTTCTGTTGCTCTTTGTGGTGTGGTCCAGTTGATCTCTGGATATGATTTTTTTTTTTTTGTATAATGCTCTGAAATGATCTCAAAATATGGATGAACATTGTGGATATAATAAATACATAACTGTGAGGCCCATGTAACGTTGATCTCTTTTGAACCGTTCGTACAACTCGGAGTTCGAGGAGCGTACGCGCTCGTCTTGGAGCACCAGGCGATCCGCCTCAGGAAGGAAAGCAGGGGCATTTTCGACCAGGGAAATGGGGCCGTACGCCTAGGGAGTATTCTTGGCAACTAAAAAGAAATGGGCTTAAAAAGGTTGTGGCCCATGTACTGGTCGTACAGTTGGAAATTTCTCTTCTCATAATTTCCTACTCGGCTTTCAAAAGAGGAAGCCGATTGCCTGTGACCGGGGGGCTGTACGTGACAAATCCAATCCGTCCTTATGTTTTGAAAGACGGCAATAGAGCAGGAATTTAAAAATCAGAAATACCAAAACTCATGTGGGCCACACCAATGAAACAGTGGGAACAAAAATTCGACCGTTGAAACCTTCCCGGAGTTGACCATTATATTGATATGCCATCAAAACCACTCATGAAAGGCTATTACCAATCAGATAAACTGCAGGCACAAATATCATCCTGATACAAAACTTGTTATCCTGGCCGTTCAATCCCCACTGTTTCGTGTGGTATGACCCACCTGAGTTTTCAATCTGCCCGACTTTTAAAAACCTCTTCTATAGTTGTCGTTCAAAACAGGTGGACGAAGTGGATTTGTCACGGACATCTCTGTGAGCCCTACAAATCCCCTGGCACAGGAATATTTTTGTGCCCGGGGATTTGTAGGCAATCCGCTTCCATGCTTCCGTGGGGAACTGATTCGGTACAGTTGCCTGTACCCAAGCTCCCACAAGGCCACAACCCTGACCTCCCACTGTATTGTAGCAGAGCAACAGCAGATGAGGACCATCCATCAAGTGGCTGCAACTGCAGATAGCCAGCTGCCCACAGTTCATATCCCAGCCAATCTAAATTAATCCTAACCATCCATTCTTTATTTTTTTTTGGCGAATATTGTCCACCATACTTTAACAGCGAATCGCATAGGTACTCGAGAAATATATTTAAACATGAACGTGCTAATAATGCCACGTGTAATCTCCTACAAGGCACGTGGCATGCCTTAAGATGTTGGAGATTACAGATAAAAAGGCACCTTTTGGCACGTGAAAAAGTAATCAGCCAGCCCATAACGTCCCACATACCTATTCATATTAGCCATACAGAACTTAGCCACGTACACGTAGCATACATGTGCCTAAATCCAGACCGTCCAAGTAGTGGGAGCACTAAAAAAGAATCAAAGTTCTCAATTTTTTTTTTCCTCTGAACAGGAGACGGGAGGAATCTTTGTCGGCAAAGCGTCCGGCTGCCTACATTGGATGTCGGCCAAATAAGCTAGCTTGGGGAGTGAGAGTAAAACGCTTGGGGGCTTGTTTGTACGGGCGGCCTGCGACGGAGTAGCCCGTATTAGGTGGGAAAGGCTACTCGAATCCCACAATGTCTGTATAACCGTCTGTTTGGACTGGCGGTGGGGGCGGTGGGTTCACGACTAGTGAGAAAATTCGCTGGATTTCGAAGGATTATGTCGCTGGATTCTGGAGGTTATCGGTGGTACAGCGCAATCCTGCAGGATCAGTACTGGAATAGGATTTTTTTCTCCCTACCAGTCTCACGCCCGATTTCCATCGTCCGGATGAAATCCGGATCGATTTTCAGACGTTGGGATTTGGCAGTTTGGGTGAAGAGATGGTAGCAGAAGACTGGTATTTTTGGCGCGAAATGGGGTTATAAGAAGCCGTTTCAGGTCGCGATAGCCATCACCAGTTGAGCCGGTGCTGCCATCGCGAACTGGCTGTCTTCTCCGGCGGAGGTAGGTCCTCTTCCTCGCCCAAATGCAATCTATATGTTGGCGGGAAACGGTTATAACCGTACCTTTCCAAGTAACTGCTGCAGGGGTAATTCAATCCCATGGATGGCATGCAATCCCATGCCCATCCAAACACAATTACTCTATGCATTCCCTTGAGACATTCGCCCGTCCAAACAGGTCATAGCTGGGCAGCTGGATATAACAATCCAGTGAGGTTGCATGTAATCCACTAACGTCATCTTGAAAGTTGTGCAATCCACCCTAATACAACCCAATCCCATCCAGGCCGCCTGTCCAAACACGCCCTTAGGGAGGTTTGTAGGACACGTGCCAAGATGAACCCCACGTAAAAGATCTAACCCATCCAACATACGGGACACCCACATATCAGGCCAATCTCCTCATCAAGTGGACCACCGTCGTATGATACAGATCACCCAAATCAAGTTTGTTTGGTATACTATAGTGAGTGGATCGGTCCAGTACCGTTTTAGTTCGGATCATCTACGGAGTGGATGGCTTGGATAGTTACGAGATGGTTACTCTACTTGCCAGCATGATATGGTTTGGTTTCCTTGCGAATTGGGTACCGCACATGCTCCAACTGGTTGAACCAATGGGACGCACCTGATTTTTTATTTTTTTTGGGTTGTGGGGAGCTGGGTTTCCGATAGCCCAATGTATGGGTTTCATTTGCACCATCCATCCATTTTTCTATAAATTTTAAGTATTAAGCCTAAAAAAGAGAAGATCCAAGACTTAAGTGGACAACATAGTGGAGATTAAACTCTCACAGTTGGAAAGTTCCCAGGGCTATAGAAGTTTTTGATTTAGTTGATATTTGTGTTTTTCATTTCTACATGTATATTGTACTTTATTTTTGACCATTTTTTAAAAACTCAATTGAAAATGACACACCTTATAACAAGGGATGCTTCCCTCGGAAGACGAGAAGCATTCGGATGACTAGATTAGGATTATAAATAATAAATAATTTCAGCAAAAAATAAAAAATGTCTCATATTAACTCAATCAAACCAAATATATCTTTCAATTATCGATCATTTACATTCCTTAGTGTAATTCATTTACTTTGTTGCTAGTCAATTATATTCTTTAGTGTAATCTTTTAGTTTTGTTTTTGTTTACATTTATTACTGTAATTCATAGTGTTAATCAAGTAATTGTTAACTTTATATGTAATTGAGATTTACACTCATAAGTTGAATTCAATTTGAGAATCAATCAAAGCTCCTTATTTATGAAGGTATTTTGAAATTGTTCTCTATGATCGATTATAAGAATCTCTTTCTTGTTTATCTTTTATCTTTATTGAAAAGTATTTTCATGTTACGGGAAGATCTAAGCCTTCCGAACTCTAAGGCCTGAGGTTATTCAGAGCCGACTCGATATATAAGAGTAAGCTCAGTGTTATATGAACAGGCAAAGGCATGACATCCGACCCGACATTTCTTATGCCTCCAACCCGGGACCGGGGAGAGGGTCGAGACAGTCGGCCCGGATTAATCTGAGACAGAGGCAGTTGGTTCGGGGCTCAGGTCGGAATCTACTAATAAGGGGGGTCATGAGGTGTCCCCCTACTGCACGATTAACGACAGTTGTGCAACCACCCACGTTTACACGTCCGCCAACCGCTAAATAACCATCCATGCCAACTCACCCACAGTGCGTGGTTAGTGGCAAAGGGCGCGCCGAGTATTGTGGACACACCCATCCCATGTGAATGGTATAAATAGTCTCCAGATGCTAGGAAACAGGTACGCAATATCTCGCACTTTCCCTCTACAAAAGAACTCAGACCCAAATTCCCTTGACTTGATTTAGGCATCAGAGGGTCCCTTGTCTAGACCAGGGTCTCCTGTGCTCACCGTAATTGTGCAGGTTCAAGACGCTGAAGCGGCTCGGAGTTCGGTGGTCCGAGCGGAGAGTCGTCCAGATTTTGTCAGCAACATTTCATATAGAAGGTAAATGTGTAATCCATTACTAAAGGATGAACTCTACTTTCTGACTATCATCTAATTGTTTTAATATACTATGAGTGGCTGAATAAACAATCAATTTTATTCGATCTCAGTCACATACTTTGTATCTGCCCATTTTAGTATTTGGGGTCATAGTTGTTTGATTTGAATTGGGTCACACATTCAATTCTAGGACGACTGTACTTATGATATGACAGAAATGGTAAATTGAACCACAAGAAATTCTATATGATCTTATGAATAAGTTGGATGACAAGTAAACATAGTGGACTAAGGTTTTAATAGTAAGCATCATTAGCACCGCTGTTACCTTACGGTGTGGTCCACTTTAACATTAGATATGTCTCAATTTTTGTGTAATAAACTAAAATGATATAGTAAAATAGGTTGAGCAAAATGGACAAACCGTGTGGATAAAAGCAAAAAAATTAGCACCATAGACGCTTACTTTTTATGCGTTTTTTTTTTTTTTTTTTTTTGCTAAACAACTGAAAACTTATGTTACGAAAATAAATTTTTCAGGTAAGGAAAGAGTGTTTTGGATAAATACTCATAGTTTTTAGGTAAAAGCAACTGAAAAAGTAAGAATATTTTCGTCTTTATTAAAGTGAAAAAATTAGCACGGTAGACGCTTGCTTTTTATGCGTTTTTTTTTTTTCTGAACAGCTGAAAACTTATGTTATGAAAGTAGATTTCTCATGTAGGAAAGAGTGTTTTGGACAAAAATACTCCTAATTTTTAGGTAAAAGTAGCTGAAAAAGTAAGAGTAATTTTGTCTTTATTGGATTGTCCGTACCAATAAAGGTCTAGATTAGTAAAATAAGTTTTGATCGGTTTGAAAACAGAAAGATGGATGGAAGGTCTATAGTAAAAAATTACCCAATAAAAGCCATACATCACGTGGTGCGTGGGAACCAGCCTCTACTGAACTCGGGCAAAGGCGGGGAAGAGTACCCGATCCACGTCCGATAGGGAGTAGGGACCCTGCATGGCCTTGAGCATTGAGTCCACGCGGGTGAGACCGAGTGGGGTCAGATAGTATGATGGATGGTGCTCAGGCACTTAGAAATTGCACACGTGGCTTACAAATAATTCAAATTAAACCGTCAAAATTGCTGGTCTCTGTTTATATGTATCATGAAATCCAAGCAAAAGGTTTTATTTGAATATCTGACTTTAGGATTAGAAGGAATCAGCGGATGGGATTGATCAACGAATCTGATTTTGGGTCCGTTGGGTTCCACAATTTTAGTAGGTTAACCTGAGTTGGTATAATGACACGAGTTCTGAGTGCCTGCGTATTAAGTCTCATACTCCTCCGGAGTATCAATAACATCCTCCGTTTGGTACTCTACCCATCTCCTTTCTTTTTTCGGAACGTCCAATCCATTGCCTCATGGTCGAGATTGCATTCATGGAAAATCCACCGTACATCTACGATCGATCCCGTCATTCAATCGGTGGACCCCACATTGTCCTTGCAATAGACAAATGATTCCTCGATTGAATAGTCAAGAGGAAAAGCATTCTACAACCCAAGTTCAACAAGCAAATATCCATTGATTCGACGGTCGATATTTTCTCTTATATGCGTGCTTGGATTCGAGTGGACCGTGCTGGAAAAGCTCTGTGGCCCACCATGATGTATGTGTTCTATCCACGCCGTTCATCTATTTTTTCAATTCATTTCAGATGTTGAATCTAAAAATGAGGCAGATCCAAATCTCAAGTGGACCACACCTCAGGAAACGGTGGTGGTTGGACGCCCACCATTAAAAACTTCTAGGGGGCCACAAAAGTTTTGGATCAAGCTGATATTTGTGTTTTACATTCATCCAGGGTCTATATGACTTTATCAACAGGTTGGATGGTAAATAAAAATTACAGTGGGCCTAGGAAGTTTTTAATGGTGGGCACTCAATTGCCACTGTTTCCTGTGGTGTTATTCATCTGAGATTTAGATCTTACTCAAGTTTGGGCTCATGCTCTAAAATGAGCTGAAAAAAATGGATGGACGGCATGGATAAAACATATACATCATGGTGGGCCCAGAGATCTTTTCCAACACCAACGTGTGTACTGGAGGAGTCGCTACCGAATCCGCGTCCGATTTTTGACCACCTGCCCTGTCAAAAAATGCAACTGACAATTTGAGCGGTCCAGATTGAGTACATATATGCCACTCTTTTGCTGATTGTATGTGTAAGCATAGAATCTATGGATCGTCGAGATTGAGGAATAAGCACCGTACCAATCCTCATTGGTGGACATTTTGAGATGATGTCGGTAGAGGTATCTTTCCAGTCGTGAGAGGGTTGTGTACTCAGTAAACTCTGTGGGCCCCACCGTGATGTATGTGTCATATCCACGCCGTCCATCTTAAGGGATGAACCCAAAATTGAAGCATATCCAAAGTTCAAGTGGACCAGATAAGAGGAAACATTGGGAAATGAATGCCTACCGTTGAAAGATTACTTCTGGCCACTGAAATTTTGGACCAAGCTGAAATTTTGGACCAAGCTGATATTTGTGTTTTCCCTTCTTCCATGTCTATGTGACCTTATGAACGGTTTGGATTACAAATAAACATCACTGTGGGGCCTTTGAAGGTTTCAACGGTGTATGTCACTGTCCCCACTGTTTCTTGTGGTGTAGCCCACTTTAACTTGGGATATGCTTCGTTTTTGGGATCATGTCCTAAAATGAGCTGGTAAAACGGATGGACGGCGTGGATGAAAGACATACATAACGGTGGGCCCCACAGAGTTTTCTCAGTCGCTACGCAATCCGCGTCCCTTCCCACGGTACGCATGGCAGGGTGACTTATCATTCAGGACCGTCCATCCTAGATGCCTCTATATTGGATGGAAGGAGTGCAAACTCTACTGTTTGGAGGATCCTAACCATCTGATCGGTGGGCTTTAAATCGATGGACTGGTAGAAAGCAGATATGGTTAAAGCTAGACATTCAGTGACGAAAACGGATGTCTATGATTGTCTGAGTAGGTATGATTTCGACACGTGGACCATCCATGGTAGTGCCTACTAGATGGATGGTCTCGATTGATACGTCATAACACCAAGTTGTAGAGATGGCTCCACCGTATTCTAGTTTCATCAAGACGCCAGTGACACACCTCCACATGTGACAGCATACACGTGTATGATATCAAGGCCATTGAACAGTCGGTCCACTGTCCACTGAAATTTTTTTAAGGCTTCTGTTTGTTTCATAACTGTCACCCACCTGGTCAGTAGATCGGCCTGATTTTGGGGCAAAGGAGCCTCCAATCAGTTGGATGGCTCCAGTCTTGCACACGTGTGCTGGCTTGGCACATGTGGATGGGCCTTTTCACGCACGCGTGGGATTTTATTAGGAAATGGGCCGTAGAATGAGGCCCAGATCCAGCCTGTTACAAGTTCTTGCTTGTAATGACGTCCAGCTGAGTCAAAGGTTCATCGAAACTCATCTGTTGTAGTGGACAGGGCCGAAGCCCATGATGGATGTGAACTCTGGGTCCATATCCCAACCAAATAGCGTTTGGATGCACTATCTAATTGCATTGCGATAGCTACTTGAACTAGTGAAGTTTCTGGGCTGTCAATGGGCATTCTGGCCCATCGAGCTCTGACCTGACCCACCACTTAATAGGGCAGAAAGTTGGGCAGGTTCAACCCAACCGACCCGACATTGGGTTGGGCTTGAGCAGGATGTATCGGGTCCGGTCTCGAGTTGGGCTATACAAACACCAACCCGATAAAACTTAGGTCGGGCTCGGGTTGCCTGACCCAAACCTGAACCCGATCAATATATAAGTTACTTATAAATTATAATTGAGAGTGGATAGGCACATGAAATTCTAGTGTCGTCGGTTTTCATTGGTCCACGTTATTTCCGATGACTCAAGCTAACAAGATATGCCGGATTTCTCTCTCCCAATTAGATTGTGTGCTATACAACACGACTTTTAAAGGGGTAGTTGTCCTATATTTTAGCTTGTTTGTTTGTTTTTTTAAAAAATAAAGTTCTTTATGATAAACAACTACATATATAATTAATAAAATCATAGATAAAAAAAATAAGCGTGTATTGAAATATAATAGATTAATGTAATAACGAAAATATTAGCATGTATCCACCCAACCAAGCCCGCTTGGGTTGGGTTTGGGTTGAGTTCCCAACCCAAGGTTGGGTTCAGTTGGGTTAAGGTTGAGGTATAGGAACCTTAAGTTGGGCTAGGGTTGAGCACCAACCCAACCCAACCCAACCCAACCCAACCCAACCCGCCCGACTTTCAGCCCTACCACCTAATTCTGGGATTGGGCTGGACTTCTAGGCCCAAATTTCAGGCCATGGTCTGAAATTACAGCCCTTCTATTAGTTAGCCGATCTTGGGCCTGTCTAAGAGGCCACCAACCATGCCCGGCCCCTTTCAAGGGCTTGTTATTTCATCACTTATAATCCACGATGAGACACATCTAATGAACAGCCCAGATCTTTCACAAAAGTGGGTGGTGGGGCTTGTTCCCGGGCCATTGCATAAACATCACAGGCTGGTCTGGGTCCTGTTTGTTTGTGCCATTGCGCGCCCAGTACTTACTATGCAGGCCGGACTTGGACAGATCTTCACCCAGCCAGTTCGTAGCCCCAAAGAAAACCCAATTTGTAACTTCCGTTGCATTCATGTTGGGTTTGGACTCCAAATTACAGTAGTTTCAATTTGGACTCGAAAGAGATGTATCTTCATTTTAAGGGCTACTTCCTGCTTATAATACTAAGGGCCCGTTTGGATACCACCAAATAAGTAACTTTTTCTACCTATAACTATATATAAGTGACTTATTTCAGATAAGTTAGTTTGGTTTATAATTAGTTATAAGTATCTTTTTTAGTTAAAAGTATATAATCACTTTAGTTAATTTATTAGCTTTTTAACTTTTAATAAGTAGCTGAAGAGACGAAAGAGTGGAGAAGCTAAAACTAAATATGTTGTTTGCCAAACATACTTATCTTCTTACTAAGTAGAAACTAAGATAAGCTACTTATGGAATAAGTAACTTATGTTAAGCAACTTACAATGGCATTTGGATGTAAGTTATTTTAGATAAGCTACCTGTCCCACAAGTAGCTTATCTTGGTTTTTATTTATTTATCAGATGAATATATTTGGCAAACAATATACTTATCAATTAAAAAAGTAGAAAATTATATTTGTTTTCCAATATCATAAATATTTATCCTCCAAGCCTGTTTAGTCCCCCTCACATCCATTGTCCATCATGCAGGGCTAACACTTGATATGGACCATTCATTGTGTGGGGCCCCACCTTTGATGTGGGTGTTCGTCATGTGGCTGCCAGACGTAGGTAAAAAATGAAGGCCTTACTAAAAAAGCTAGTACCTTTCTTTTTTTTTTTCTTTTTTTCTTTTTTTCAAAATTCACTTGCCATTGCATCCGTGGTTGTAGCTTCCTCCCCTGGTCTGCTTCCTTTGCATACTTAATCACTGAACATGCCCTGCCCAACTCATTTACTTTCCAGACTAGGAAGGGGAGAAGTGAAAGAGGAACAAGGTGATACCAGAGGTTGGAGGAAAAGGATTTGGGCGTAGTTTGTAGAGGTTTGGTTAGTGTTTTATGGCCTGTCCAGCTCTAATGAAGTTTTTGGGTTAGTGTGCGTTCATTACTTGGCCCACCTTGGTTGTGGGCTAATAATTATTAGGGTCTGACCTTTAATTTGCACAGTCCATTGCGTAAGCCCACCTTTGATGTTGGTCATCCATCATACAGGACACACCACCAATCATGTGAGCCCCATCTTCGATATCGATCGTCCATCATGTGGGCTAGCCTTGGATATGGTCAACTCATTAGTAGGGTTAACCTTTGATGTAGATTGTCCATCATGTGACATCAGCCGTGATGTAGATCATCCATCATGTGGAGCCCACCATTGTTAATTGCCTATCATGTGGAGCCCACTTTTGATGTGGTATGTCCATCATGTAGGCCCCACCTTCAAAGTGGGTTGTTCAACATGCAAGACTTGCCTTGGATGTGGGGTCATTCATCACTAGGTGACAACCTTTGATGTGGACTATCCATCATGTCGGGGCAACTTCAATGTCCATTGCCAATTATGTGAAGCTCACATTTGATGTGGACAATCCATCATGTGGGCCTCACTTTTGAAGTGGGTTGTCCATCATACCCTCCCATTTTGGATGTAGGCTATTTATCATTGGGGGTCAAACTTTGATGTAAGCCATCCATTATGTGGGCCTACATTAAAATGTGTGATCTATCATGTGGGCCTGCCTTTGATGTAAACCATCCATCATGTGGGCCCCACCTTCATGTGGAGCCTCCTTTGATATGGATGGTGAGAGAGAGAGAGAAGTAGAAAAATGAAATGTTAAAAAGCTAGAAAAAAATAAAATAAAATAAAAACTCATGGGTATAAGTAGGGCTATACACGAGTCAAGCTAGCTCGAAAAGCTCGCTCGACTCGGCTCGACTCAGCTTGGATTGACTCGGCTTGAAAGGCTGACTCAAGGCGAGTCAAGCTTGTTTACTAAAGCTCGAGTTGAGTTCAAGCCAAGTTCGACCATGGTGTATTTTAGCTCGAGTTCGAGTAATATATTTTAATAAGATATATTATATATATTATATTAATATTAAATATAATATATATGTATGGGAAAAGGTACAATGAGCTCGAGTTGATGATAAGCTCCTGTGAGGTCGAGCTGTGTGGGCCCCATCGTGATGTGTTTCGACCATCAACACCGTTCATTTGATGAGTACCCTTTAAATTATGGGATATCCTAAAAATCAGCCGGATACGGAACTCAGGTGGGCCATACCATCTACAATTATGTGAAGACACCGTTAAAACATATAAAAGCACTTGGTGGGGCCCACCTGAGTTTTGCATGCACCTGAAACTTGGTCTAAACCCTCATTCAAGTGGGACACACATAATGGATGGGCTGGATTTGCAAACTACATCTCAGTGGGCCCTCAAAAATGGTTATGAATGTTTTAATGGTGCACGGCCCCTCCCCGCTTCTGTATGTGGTGTGGTCCACACAAGTCACGGATTGACTTGATTTTTGAGACCTAGGCTCACGATGGAATGATGCATCTGACTGATGGGGTAGATGTTCGAAACGCATCACGGTGGGGCCCACACAGCTCAACCTCATGGGGCGTTAAAATCAGCTCGAGCGCATTGTACCTTTTCCCTATATATAAAAGTAAAAGAAAGAAGTTAAAACTTAAAAGTTTTTACTAAAAAACCTTACCCGACCCTACCCGTCCCCATTCCCTCTTTTTCTTTCCCTTACCCTACCGATGTAAACTCGACTCGACTCGAGATAAACTCAACTCGACTCGAACCACTAGCTCGACTCGAACTCAACTCGAAAGCTTTGGCAAACAAGCCAAGCTTCAATGTTGAGCTCGAGGGCGAGCTCGAACTCGAGTATAGCATGGACGAGTCAAGCCAAGCTTGGCCCACCTCGACTCGACTCGGCTCGATGTACAGCCCTAGGTATAAGTAGGTTCAATCAGCTTAAGTTATTTTTGCAATCATGTTTGTTTAACTAACTTAAATGAAAAAAGTAAATAAGTTAATAAGTAACTTATTTAAGGCATGTCTGGTTACCACCAAATAAATTACTTTTTCTACTTACAATAGTATATAAGTAACTTATTTTATATAAGTAAGTTCGGTTTATGATTAGCTATAAGTAACTTTTTTACTTAAAAGTACTTAATTACTTTAGTTAATTTTTTTAAAGTTTTTTTACTTTTCATAAGTTACTGAAAAAAGACATCAAGAGATACGGAAGGGAGGAGAAGTTGATAAGTATGTTGTTTACCAAGCACACTTACGTTCTTAATAAGTAGAAACTAAGATAAGTTATTTGTGGGACAAGTAACTTATCTTAAGCAACTTATGATCCAAACGGGCTTTAAAATTACATAATCAGTTCAGTTATTTTAATTTTTCTTTTAGCTTTTCTACTTTTTATAAGTTGTTGAGGAAAGACATCGGGAAAAGCAAAAGAGAGGAGAAGCTGAAGAATATGTTGTTTACCAAATATACTTATGTACTTAATAAATAGAAACTAAGATAGGCTACTTGAGGCATAAGTAGCTTATATTAAGTAATCTGCACAGGCTGTAAGACTGATCATTAGTTCCTACCACTTCTTAGATCATACTGATGTTTGCAATTTGATTTACTTGTGCATCCAAACATGCCTAATGAATATTAGCAAACACAATTGAAAATTCCAACTCTCATACCAGCCATTAAGCAAGTACTTGAAAACAATTAATGATAAATAGGGCCAGTTGGGCCAAGAAATGTAGCCCAATCCAGGGACCAGGCCCAAGGGCTCATAATTATAATCCAACTTGCAGAATGGGGTGGGCTTACAGGGCTTATCAGACTCACCAAGCCCATTACAGAAATTCAAGTACCAATGCAAAACTTCTTCACCAAAAATAACAGTCTGCATCTGCCAAAGAAATGAACACACTCTGTTGGGTATCTTGCCTAAGATGGTGCATTGCAATGCGTGGACCATGTGGGCCACATCATAACACATGTGCGGGTGGTGAGAAACGACATTTCTAATGAAAATTACATTATAATCCATCTTTTATAATAAGAGCTCCCACGGATTATGTGTGGTGTGTTTGAACTGGGACGGCTGTCAATGGGCTGGGCTTAAGGCCTTCTTAGGCCCGTTTTGAATTATTCCATATTTCCTATTTGAGGGGCTCAGGTCCAGCCCATTGATAGCCTCAGTCAAGGCTGCTAATTTTTGGAAAGTTGTTTGTATAAGGCCACGATACACCGTTACAGTCGTTACATAAACATAACGGTGGCAACTATTAAATGTTATAGTTTCGTAACAGTTGTAACAGCCATACAAGATATAATTTTTTTTAGTTTTTTTATTTTTTATTTTTATGAAAAAAGTGAACCATAACAGCCATTACCACCTGTATGGGAAAGGTAACGGTGGTGGCCATTACTACTAATGTTACTCTTATGGAATACCTTGTATAGATATTATTCAATAATTTTTTAATTTCTAGCCGCCAATCAATGTCAACCAATTTGATAGTTAGATAATCAAATAAGCACCATTTTTGGTTTGCGATACATCTATATTGGGACTTGGATGGTTTTATTATGAATCATTTAAATTCCATATAATATAATTTTGAGGTTATTTTTAGGTGCATGTAGATCATTCATCATACTAGTGTAGTCATAGGCTTTTTGCCCTTATGAATTTAGTTGCAAATGAGAAGACATGGTCATTGAAGTGGTGAACAAGCATAGACGGAGCATGAATAAGCCATTCATCGGGTGGGGTCAACACCAAGTATTCCATAACAAATTAGGCCTCACAACTCATAAGTGGACCACAGGTCATGAGTAAAGATGGACCATTAGAAAAGACAATTTTTGTTCATTAATTACACTTGTTAGAAATGGAGGGAAATGGAGGAAAAAGAGAGAGGGGTAGTATGGCCAACCTCTGGTAGGGCACACTTCTTGGCGTGGCCCTAAATGTTGGCCCCTCTCATTACACACTCTCTCTCCCTTACATTCTCTCACTTTTCCCTATTTCATGTAGAAAGGCGACACTTCCCTGTGGAAATGTTATACTTTCCTGTTTTAAAGAGAAGCCATACTTCCTTATGAAAAGGTCATACTTCTCAGCTTCGAGGAAAAGCCGCACTTTCCTAATTTATGGAGAGGTCACACTTCCTTATATATGAAGCCATATCATCCTATTGCAATGCCGCGCTTACGTCTAAGGTGAGGGAATGAAGAGAATGATGTAAGATATATATGTTATATCAGACCTGTCCACTCGCAAGTTGAGCGGGATCGTGTCGTCAGCATACTACACCTAAGGTGAGGGAAAGAAGAGAATAATGTAAGATATGTATGTTATATGGGACTTGTCCACTTGCAAGTTGAGTGGGATCGTGTCATTAGCATACTACTTCCACCGTGAGATCGAGGATGTGAATTGGCTTGTCTTCTTACATATGGTTGATTTGAGTGGGCTACGAGCCATCAGATCACTCACATAATTGTATCGCTTGATCCATATTAATAATAAATGCCATGTTGTCTGCTTCAGCCCCAACATACATGGGCCTGGTTTCTTTGCCAGCGTATGCTCCATCTGATGAACTTCCAGACATGTGCTTGGCTGATGCTTGTTTTTCTTAGGTCTTCATCTTTTGCAATTATCAAACATTGTTTAAGTGGGAGCGTGGCCCACCTAATGAATGTACTGACATAAGATTTGGACCTTCCATGTGTTCCCCACCTGAAGAATGGCAGCATTCTGCATAGTGTTCTAAGACAGGCGTGAGTCAGGATGATCCGCTCCGAACTCGAAGCAAGTCATGACTCAAGACCGAACCAGTGGGTTCAAAATGCTGTGGCATTTAACCATGATCTCACACACAGGGTTGCAATGGGTCAAGTTCAATTGAAGCCGGGTTCATTCCCCTTTGCCAAATGGGCCAAGAATTACGGTTCGAACCTACCTTGAACCACAACCCATTAACTTGTTAGGTGAGTCAACCCACTTAAATTCATCAAGCCCAAACCCAATCCAACCTAACTCATTTACTTGAAACTGGGCCAGTGACACGGCCCAACTTATGTTTGAAAATGGAATTTGGGGCAAAAGACATGCCTAGCTAAGTTGAGATGGAACGTCCACCACTTGATTTTTTGAAGCACCCACATTGGTGTTTTTATGACATCCAATCCATTCTTCTCATGTGCTTCATGAGAATGAAAAGATTTGGCAGGCAATGTATGATGAGCTTACCACTAGATGTATCCCTAGCGACTTGACATGACAGGATTTGATTAGGTCAGCTGTTCAAGTAAGTAAGGGACTTGACAACTTTCAAACATGCTGTGCATGATCCATCTCCAATAGTAGCATGTGGCCCAATCAAATCCTCACCTGATGCACCACAAATGTCTGTGATGGTCCATAATGACAGGGTCTTAGATTGGACAGTGCCTGCCACCCATCACCAACCGGTTGTAAGATTTGATTGGACGAGGTGCTCATGTCTAACATGGCCCAATTAACGCTCATTTGAAAGTTGTTTGGTGGAGTAGAATCACTCCTTACAATAGCCCGTGGCTTAGTCAAATCCTGCCAAGATGGCCATCTGTCTTTTTTTGGTGTGGTTAGGGTAGCTCGAGTGGACATGGATTCCTTGCCAAAGCCTTCTCAGGTTGTTTTTGGTACCTGAAGTGAGGTGGGGCCACTGTTATATTTGTGAGAAATCCATCTTTAAAGGTTATTTTAGGACATGCCACTAAAAATTAGTTAGTCCAAAACTCAAGTGAGCTACACGCAGGAAACAATTGAGTATTGAACGTTCACCATTGAAACAATTGCAGGGTCACAGAAAAATATATTTGTATTTTTAGTTTATCACCATAGGAATGACTTTATGAACAATATGGATGGCAAATAAACATCATAGTGGACCTTGGGGAGGTTTCAATGGTAAGAATTTCCCAACCTATTGGACATGCCTAGTTTTTTGGTCTCATATTAAAAAAGTTCTAAAAATCAGATGGATTTCTCACAAATGTTATGTAAGCCCCACCTAGCTTCACAGCTGGGAGGGAGACATGGAATGGGTACCACTCCTGTCCCAGCTAAGAATGGATGAGGGCTTTGAGAAGCTACAATGATGCATGGGTTATATCTACACTGCCCATCCATTTTGCCTAATATTTTAGCATACAAGTAAAAAAAACGAGACATATCCAAAGCTTAGGTGTACCGCATCATAGGAAGAGCAATGATAATGATACCAACAGTTGGAACCTTCTTAAGGCCCACTGTGATAGATAATTTCCATGGACACAATTTGGCTAGTGATGCTACTGACTAGCCAAGTAGCTAGTGGGGGACCACTATGATGTACTTGTTTTATTCATACCGTCCATCAATTTTTCTGGATCAATTTAGGGCTTTATCTAAAAATGATGCAGACAAGAAAATAGGAGGAAAACATAAGTAATTGAATGCCCATCATTAAAAACCTTTTGCAGCCCATTATAATGTTTATTTGACATCCAATCTGTTGTTTAGGTCATAAAGACCTGGATGAAAGTAAAAAAATATTGGCTTAATCCAAAACTTTTGTGGTCCTCTAGAAGTTTTTAATGGTGGCCGTTCAATTAACATTGTTTCCTATAATATACTATGGTCCCTTAGATTTTGATATACCTTACTTTCGGCTTATTTTATAAAATGATATGAAAAAAATAGATAAAACATGAATGAAGTACATACATATACATCATAGTACGGCTCATAAAGCACCAACAACTAGCCATTAGCCAGTGGCAAGGGTCACTAGCTAATCCGCGTCCAATATCCATCCAACCTAGACGTAGAGCTGGTTGAGGGAAAAAAAACAAATATCTGATCCAAAACTTTCTAAAATCCCCAACAAGTTTTCAAAGGCGTATGTTTAATCCCCACACCGTGTGGTCCACTAGAGCCTTGGAACTGCCTCGTTTCGCACCATTCCCTAAAATGATACGGGAAAACGGATGGACGGTGCGGATATAACCCATAAATCACGGTGGCCCCTCAGAGGCCCTGTCTGTTCTTAGCCAGGGACAGCGGGAGTAGTGCCCAATCCCCGTCGTCCCACGCAATCCATGTCCGAAAAGATCACGCAAAAAATCCCAATGTTGAAAAACTCGGTTGGGCCATACAACGAGAGGTATTTGTATGATTTTAAGCTGGATGAGTGTCGAATCAGGTTGATTTTTGTATCAAGGCCCAGGACTACCTAATGGATGGGGTTGATTTCATGCACGTTAGTTCGTGCATGGTTGGCACACGTATGCCTGTAGGCACGTGCGCAATGAATCGCCTCTCGCGCACCATTTCTTAAAAAATTCAAACTCGCCACTCTCCTGCTGTCCGTCCGAGAAAGAAAGGTAGGGATGGAGATTCTGGAGTGCCCCATCTGCCTGCAATCATACGACGAAGATGACCAGATCATCCCACGTGTCCTCCCCTGCGGCCACTCCGCATGTGAACCGTGCATCAGACAGCTCCCTGCCGCTTCCCCAACACCATCTCCTGCCCTGCCTGCACCCAGCTCGTCCGATTCCCAGGATCCAATGGCCCTTCTTCCCTCCCCAAGAACATCGATCTCATCCACTTCATCTCCCAAACAAAACCCCATTCCCAATCCAAAAATTACAATCCTGCCACTGAAACCCGCTCCTCCACCCCAACCGACGCCCGAAATTCTCCGTCTGAATTTCTCCCCCGCCTCTGGACGGAAGACTTCTATTCAACCTGGAAAGATTGGATTCTTCCGAGTGAGGTGGTTTCAGTAGGAGAGAGAGTTCAAAGAGGTGAAGGATTCTTCTCTTTATGTCACGGAAGGACTATAAATTCTTCTTCTTCTTCTTCGTATATGTGTTCATCTTTTAATTTTAATCATGATGTGAGTCTTTTGTATATTACGGATTCTCCGTGTTCAAATGAATCGGGTTTTAGTCTTAGCTACACAGCTCGGGTAATGAAAGCTTTGTATCGGCTGAAAGAACGGGAGAGAACTGAATTGGGTTTTATTGTACGAGCCTGCTCGAAGCAACGGTGGGTTTGTAGGGTTTATGGGTTTTGGATGGATTTGGAAGATGGGTCTGTTTTCTTGGTGTGCGAGAGGTTGGCCGGTGATTTTATGAAGAAGCTTGGGGAGTTGAATGATGGGTTTTTTGGCATTGTTGAGAGGGATGCGGAGGAGGGAAATTCGAATTTAAAGGTAGATGATGTAATTTTGGGTTTCGCGAATTATGGTTTGCAGTTGTGTGAAGCGCTGATGGGTTTGCATTCGGAAGGTGTAGTTTGTGGCTGCTTGGCGCCATCCTGTTTTAGGTTCGATGATTATGGGTGTTTTTCTATTGACTTGAATGATGTCCTGGTGACTGGAAGGAGAGTCCGGAAGAGCATCGCAAGTGCTGGTTCTACTCGAAGAAGCAGTGATAGCTCGAAAACCAATTTGGGTTTTGCTGATCTGTTGAAAATCCAAGCATTTGCGAGTCCAGAGTTGCTTATGTTGTTGCACGGTGGGAGCAAGGCAATGGACCATGGTTTAGAGGTTTTGTCTGGGCATGGCTCGGATATCTGGTCCTTGGGTTGTATCTTGGTTAGGCTTCTTGTGGGAGGTTTGATTGTTGATGAGCTGTTTGAAAGTTTTTATTGCATTCTACAGAAAAGAACTGACAAAAGCTGTGATGAATTTCTGGACATGTATATAGTTTGGATGGAGAAAGTGGCTTCTGTGTTGGGAGCATTCTTGGATGGGCGATTTCAGTCATTGCTGCAAATTATTTGCCAGTGCTTGGATTACGAGCCTGAAAGCCGTCCACATGTGAGTGATGTATGGAGGTGTGTTAGGGGATTGCTTATCATGCCCCATGTTGATATTCTGGCGAACTTGGATGCCTTGATCAGACTGGAAAATGCTCACCATTGCTTGATTCTTGGGGATTTGTGTCTGCTGCCAAAGGAAGTTGAGAATGGATCACAAAAGCAGGATAGACATGAATTGCAGAAGTGCGGTGACATCGCAGACGATCTTCTGAGCATGGGTTTGGTCGGAAGCAGTGGAACTGATGTTACTCAATTGAAGCAGGAGCAAATTGATAAAGAACTTGTTGATGGGTTGCATTCTGGTGATTTGAACTCTGTGACGTTGCAGGGTCACCTTGATTGCATCACAGGATTAGCTGTTGGAGGTAACAATTCTCATGTGATTCCTTTAGTGCCTGTTTGGATGTACTGCTGAGTTGTTACTGTTTCACTACTGATTAATAGGTCTGCATCCCATCTGCCATAAATAACCAAAACAATCAAATGTACCTTTTAGGTTCTGCTTAGAATAGGGACTCATATTTAAATAATGCCCGCTTTAATTCAAGAATGATCTCATGTTTGAAGAGCATGGAATTCCCATTTCTGATTGAACAGAACAGAGAGAGTCCGTCAAACCAGAAAAATTGCAACTGCACTCAATACAGAAAAAAGCTACATTGAGCACAAGTGCCCATTCCACTCAATGAAAATGTACTCACTTCAAAATGCAGCTTTAGATGCCAAATGTCAGAATTCAATTGAATACTTGTCTTTCTTGTTTATCCAGGCTCCTTGGATTTTCTTTGTCAAACTTGACAAGTGAACTGAAAACATCTCAACTACCTTTTATCCTTTTTTCTTATGTCATGGAGAAAATTCTAAGAAACACCCTAAGAGCCTGCTTCATGTCCTGCATAGAGCTAGACAACTGATAACCATGCATTTTTTTGAATGTTTGGCCATTGAAAAGTTGCTTCTTCTTGCCGTTTTGCATGCTCTGATTAGAACTTCTGATGTACTGACAATCCAAGGTTGGAGTTGACTGCATTGTTCGAGTTATCCCTGATATTATCCTCATCTCCAGCTCAGCAATACCGATGAACTTGAATGAGAGAACCCATGTTTGTGGTTGAATGTTCAATTCATGGACTATGCAAGCTTTTCTTTTCTTTTTTTCTTTTTGTTCCATATAGACTGCAGAAAGACTATCTCAGTGTAGGCTAAGGGCTTTCTTAACTTCAACATCATAGATTATGAAGCTTGCAAATAGAATTATGAGTAACAGGATTGTAAACAATGACTTTGGTTTGGAGTCATTCAAGTCAATGTGTTTACTTTTCCTAATAGGGTTTCTACTATCACTCGAAAAAAAAGATGGTGCCAGTAGGTGGATTTTCATTATGGAGGTTCGCAAAGCTAAAATTTGCAGTAACTCACCCGATGTCTTTATCTTTATGCATAGCAAGTCTGCACTCGAGTGATTAATGATAGGAACTTCTGAAATTTTTTGCTATCAGAAACTGCGTGCTGTTCGCCTCTTCTTTTTAGTTTAGACTCAACTCTCTTGGTTTCAATAGTGTGAAGGCCTACTATTCCCAAGAAACTGTTCTTGATAATCTGGACATCAACGTACGTCAACAACTTTCATTTGATAATTTTTTGCGGATACAGAAAATTGAAAACTTTAACCTTTATTTATTTTTTAAAATTTTTTGTAGGGGGGTTTCTGTTTAGCTCCTCCTTCGATAAAACAGTCCATGTATGGTCCCTGCAGGTATGCGTTTGTAAAGGTAGCATCAATTTGAAGGTTTATTCCAGAATTATTAGAATTATTGTCAAGTTGATCATGGGACCTTATTCTACAGTTGTTGAAATCCTTAGAATTATATTTCTACTATGAATGATGACAAACACAAAAGTTCCCTGAGATTTTGTACATTTTAGTTGCACAAAAATTTTCTATTGGACAGTGTCAATACCCTACATTGATTTTTGCAGTTCTAGTGTACCTCTACTTGAAATAGGGGCCAACTAATAGCATAAACAAATAAACAGTACAATAGGGAATCTTCTTTGAATAAAACTCTTAACTGATGTTGGCTTGAGTGATGGTTTTTTTTTTTTTTGAAAGATAATATTTTTATTGAAAGAAAAAAGAACAACAAGACACAAACCAAACAGAAATAGAAAACAAAGCAACAGGAGAGAAAAAGCAACAGAGAAAAGAAAAACACCAAAACAGAGGAAGGGCTACTCCTCAGCAGACTAACACTCAAAACAGGACCCCCCAAAACCTAGGGGGCCCGGTCTCTAATAATGACTAGCACTCTAGAGAACACCCCTGCTGTTGAACTGGAAATATTCCTGAAACATTTGTTGTTGCCCTAAGCCCAAATGGCCCAAAAAACTGCTACGAGGATCGTCCTCCATTTTCTTTTACCCAGGGCTCCACCAGAATCCACATGCCACCGCCACCCGGAAAAGAGATCATCTATAGAGTTAGTCATAACACAAGATACCCCTGCTAGCTTGAGGATGCTCCACCAGATATCAGACGAGAAAGCACAATGTAATAGGCGATGATCCATTGATTCTTCTGCTTTGAGACACAAAGGGCACCCATTTGGAATCTGCATACCACGCTTCCTAAGATTGTCGATAGTTAGAATTCCTTTTCTTCCGATGAGCTAGCCAAAAGCAGCCACCTTCGGTGGAACCCCATAGAACTAGATAGAGCTGGTGTGACAAGGGGAGGAGAAAGAGGATGCAGTCAAGGACTTGTAGAAGGACTTCACATAGAACTGACCTGAAGGCGATAGCGACCAACATATGGTGTCTTTCGGCTTAAATGGGAGAGGAAGGGGGCACCTTGCAATAAAGATAAAAGCATAGTAAATTCCTGAAATTCAAAATCTGAGATATTTCTCCGGAGCAGAGGAAACCAAGACCCTCCACTCCCAAAAGGGTTGCAACAATCTATAACAAGGGCATTAGGATCAGCAGAGATAGCGAGGAAAGTGGGGAAAGATTCAGCAAGAGAATGATTGTCGATCCAGATGTCTAACCAGAATCCAATATTTCATCCTCTACCCAAGGAGAAGGAGATTCTGTCAAACATTGGCGAGGCAGACTTAGCGAGTCCTATCCATAGGAAAGAGGCATGATAGAGGGAGGAATTTTTGGTACACCAACATGTAGTGGATACACCATATTTCGGCGCAACAATCTAATGCCAAAGACAATCTTCCTCACACCCAAATCTCCAAACCCATTTACCCAAAAGAGCTTCATTAAACAAAAGAAAATCTTTAATGTTAGCCCCTCCGTTCTCATAAGAACAGCAAACCTCTTTCGACTTTAACAAAGGAAATTTTCCTCTGCTAGAGCCACCTTGCCAAGGAAAATTCCTTCTAAGCTTATCTATCTTCAAAATCACAGATTTCGGGCATATGAATAACAAGAGGAAATAGACGATAGGAGATTAAGCTTCCAAGCTGAGAATTTCCATTCCGTTCTTTCTATGATTTTGTCCCATAGAGCTTAGGGAGGCTTACCTATACAAAGGGACATGCCCAAGTACAGAGTAGGTAGCATGCATACCTTGCACCCGAAGGATTCAGCCAGAGAATTACAAACCCATTGCCCGAACCATCCTTTTCCTCTTTTCTCTCTTTCGACACATTCCCGTCTACTCTTTCTACTGATTTCTTCTCAAACCTAACTCAACTTGCTCGTCTATTCACGTATTGGATGATAAAAGAACTTTTTAATGGTTGATAAAAGAACTATATTGTGACGTACCATTTTCGGATCATAGGTAGCCTGCTTGCTAGGTGTGATCTTCCTCACTTTTCTAAACTATGTTTCTCATGGGGATCATACAAACTGAATGCTAATGCAGTAAATAAAATTACTAAGTGCAAGGGTAATGCTGTCTTATTTTATTGCCCCTGCGATCTGTCATATCAGTTCTTTCCAAGGAGTTCTTTTCCTTTATTTATATTTTTTTTCTTGATCCTTATATTTCTATCTCATGCAGGACTTTTCTTATGTACAGTCCTTGAGAGGTCATGAACAAAAAGTCATGGCCGTAGTCACTGTGGATGCAGATAAGCCACTGTGCATAAGTGGAGACGGTGGAGGTGACATTTTTATTTGGGATTTTGGCATCTCTCTTGGACAAGAGCCATTAAAGAAATGGCGTGAGCATAACGACTGGCGTTATACTGGTGTTCATTCGTTGGCTGTCTCAGGAGTTGATTATCTTTATAGTGGCAGTGGCGATAAGTCGATAAAAGCATGGTCGTTGCAGGTGTTGTCCCTATCTTGGCATTTCTAATTGTTTTCCCTTAGGGTCTGTTTGGTTTTCCAATTACAACGGTAAATGGCTGTCAATGGGTAATGATTACTTAGTCTTATGATTATATGGTTACATTACTTACATTTGACTGCAATGATGATTTTGCTACATTGTTTGTCTCACCTAAAAATCACTTTAAAAATGATAGTTTTATAATGTGAAAATGTAATGATTACAATTTATTTAAACTATTTTCTTTACAAGTGTATTTCACTCTCGATTTACGAGCCATAATTCCTGTTTAAACAAACACTAGAAATGATAATGATGGTTCATTTACTTTGCATTTCATAGGAAATTGGAAAACTAAACAGGCCCTTAAAGTTTCTATGCATTATTTTCAATTTTGAATGTATTTGTGGGAGCAGCTTTAGGACTGCTAATTTTTCTTAGGGAAGAAATGCATGTCCCATCAATGCAAATGATGAGTTGAAAGAAATTATGTACTTCATTTTGAATGAAAGAGAACATTGTTCAGAAGTAACAAGGTTCTATCACACTACATAATGCAACGGAGATCATCTTTGTCGTTTACTTGAAATTAAATTCTAGGTCTTGTCCTTCAAAAATACAAAGCATTAAAGAAATATTTTTTGACCATGAAGAAATATGGAAAATATCTACAGAATCATGTAGGGAAAGATCAAAAGAGAGAATTCTAAACTTACACAACTACAAAAATCAAGGAGTAATCTAGAAAATACAGAAGTTCTCTAATTCATTTCTTTGAAATGTTGAATGGGTAAGAGAAAATGGTATCTAAATGATTTTAGAAGTTTAAAGTATAATTCAGAAAAAGAAAGAAAGAATGATGTCTTTGAGTTGAAACCATTGTTTGAATTATCCCTGATATTATCGAAATATCCACGGTATTATCCTTATCTCCAGCGTAGCGATAATGATAACAATTGTAGTGATACTGATAACACTGGTAGTATAAGAAATTCTAGGTATCAGCAATGTATCGATAAGTATCACCAATGTAATCGCCAATATTTTCAACCGTGTAGATTCCAGGTGTCGCTTGTATTGCTAATGTATTGATATCACCAATATTTTTGATTGTGTAAATTCTAAGTGACACCTGTATCTCAAATGTATCAGCAATATTTATATCGCCAACGTATCGATATCACCAAGAATTTGTTTATTACAAAATAATAATAATAATAATAATAATAATAATAATAATAATAATAAAATAAAAAAATCTCCATTTCAAATTTTTTTGGGCACATGGTTGTATGTAGTGTTCAATTTATTGTTGATAATATTGATAATTTCTCAATATTATCATTAACGCAACATGCGCGATATCAAAACCACAATCTTTTGTTTCCTCTAATTGTTGATGATTTGTTGGAGAAATATTGTGTTGTCGATATTTTGCAATATCGATGGATGTTGGATGTAAGGTTGGATGGTTGGAGGGTTAGATGGGATGGTTGGACTGATTTCTTATGACGACACATGCTTTTGGGCCTCCATTAAATGGGAGCTTATTATGTATGCATTTTTGAAAAAAAAAATTGCAATTTTTTATTCCTAAATATGCAAATATGTGTATTTTAGTTCCACTGAAAATTCCACTGTTTTTCCCATGTTTCCCCACATTTCCAGTTATCAGCGATATTTTTGGTGATATCAATATTGTTTCCGTATCCCCCCTCGAGCAGCTAAAAAAGGTATCATTTTTAACATTAAAGAAAAAGCCCTTATGGAAGCAAGAATTGAAAGATCAAATGGAGAAAAGGAGAACATCTCTTTTTAAACTTAGATTGCATGACATAAATAGTAAGAGTTTGCTGAGCAAATTGTGCTAGAATAGAAATCCTGAATTATTATAAGGGAGTAGTTTTAGTTATTTTAAAGAATATGTTCCACTCGATGGAGAGAGATGGAGTCCCAGTTGTCGCCTTCTATGTAAACTCTCGATTCCATGAAACAGTTGATAGAGATCCATGGTTCTCGATGGAAGGTAGGATCCGTAATGGAGAGAGGGTGTTCTTAGAAGAGCGAAATGGGGAAGGTACGATGGTGGCAGAGAGACATGATGAAGGAGGTCATTGGCATATCGTCCTCTACAAGGATGAACTCCCAAGAGGTCCCCTGCGAGCTAAGAGAGTCTTCCCTGACGGCCCCGATGACAATTGTCAAATAGTAGTTGTTCGTAGTGAGGAAGGAGGTCTGTGGAAGATGGAATACATGGAGGAAGTGGTTTCTAGTGAGGCCAACAAAGGTAACACTCCTGCACTCCAAACCTTAGCCCCTTCGTATGGTGATCGACTGATCGAGGACGGTGGATGGATTCCGGCAGGGAAAGGTAGAACAAAGGTAAAAGGTTCTAGTTTTAAATCAAAGCATATGAATTTCCTTGCGTTGTTTGTGGATATATTTACAACTGATTGGAATGTGTTGAACTTCTCTATGGTGTTCGACCATTTCGGGAGGGTTATCACGCTTTGAAGTAATAGTGCATATAACATTCTCTGTACATTCCCACATTTTCAACTGCGCATTAAAGATGAATCTTCCTAACACGATGCTCCAAGGGATCTTCAAGTTTCACATTCATGAGCGAGCGCCCAAGTAGAGATTATGGTAACAAAGTGGTGGTCCAGGACATTTCTCTAAGTGGAAAAAGAGACCATATACTAGTTTCAAAGATGTTAGCTATTTCTCATCCTTTTGAATCCACATGCTCCATTACTGTTGATATTTCACATTATTTTTCTTTCTGGAACTTATGTCATTTGTTTGATCATATGATAACCACTTATTTTGCCGATGCTTTTTTGTTTGTTTGTTTGTTTAGTGAATGTTTGGATACGTGGAATCCAAGGCAAAAAGAAAGGAAAAATCAATAACTATCCAATAATGATTTCCATGAGAGCTGTTGAAACATGGATTCCAATTTTGAGTTCTTTTGGTAGCAGGTGGAAATCTCATATTCCTCTTACAATACTCACCTAGTTTCTTGTGCCAAGAATCCAACTTATGAAAGTGTAATGATTGCTTGGTGGAATCCACCCTTTTATTTGCCATCCAAATAACACAAATCATCACATCAAAGGAAAACCCTTTCCTTTTCTGTTGTTTGGCATGGAATCCATGGTTTCCAAATATGGTGTTAGTTTCTCCTAGATGCACCGGTTACTTTTCCCACAGATTTAATCCTTCTTCTTCTCCGTCCATTTAGTTAGTATTTCCTGAGCAATTTCAATTCATTGTCAATATCATCAGTTCCCATTAAAAGTTTTGACAACTTCATTAAGCATAAGATTGTATTGATCTGTACTTTCTATTTCTTCAGGATTACACCCTTGTATGCACTATGAACGGTCATAAATCGGTGGTATCTTCTTTAACAGTATGCAATGGGATTCTTTACAGTGGAAGTTGGGATGGAACAGTTCGTTTATGGTTGCTTAGTGATCATAGCCCTTTGGCAGTATTGGGGGACGACACACCTGGAAGTTTTGCCTCTGTTTTGTCGCTTTCGGCAGGAAACCACTTGCTGGTTTCTTCTCATGAGAATGGATGTGTAAAGGTTTGCTACACTTCGGACCTTTGCCCCATCTGTTGAGTTGAGCTTTTTCAATTCACACTGGGTGATGGAACAATCTGAGTAAATGACCTTCCTACCAGTCCAGTCAAAGAATTCTTAATAGGCTCTACCCAGTCTGATTCAAGTTATCTAAGTGGGCAGTGCCAATATTCAGTCTTCTTTTGCCTTACCATTTTAAACTGCCAAATTGCTAACTAAATTTTAAACAATAGACATAGAAGTACATTGAGCTTGTAATTTCTCTTGATTCACATTAGAAAGTCCTTGTACCATCATACTATCTAAGTTCCTTTAACCAGAATGTTTAAATAACCAATTTACTGATGGATTTAGGGCTGTCAACGAATTGGTCCTGGGTTGGTTTGTGCCCTTACTTTGAGTTGGTTAGGCCAGACCTGTCGGACTGGGCCTATTTAGAATTTTGATTTGCTTGGCCTAGGGCTTCCTTGATCTGGAATGCTCACCCTAGATGGAATGTGATAGTCAGAATCCTGTCATTTGGACTGGACAGAGGGAATTGCCATCAATGAGATGGTCTAAAACTGGCAGAAATAACTACAACTGAAGAGATGCATGAAAGGATCTGGAATGGACCCCAGATGAAGGAAGCTCTTGGTGTTCAGCAAACAAACAGTCAATTTAGAAACATGCGTAAAGATCTCAAATGTGTCCTGCTCTGGGGAAACTATTGGTGGTCAGCATTGTTTGCAATTGCACCACCAGATTGTATTGGTAGTCACTGTGAAATTATATCATTCGACATGATCTGAAATTAAACGCTTCAATGCACTTTACATACATGAGTTTTTCCATTATCTATTGAAATATAGACATTTGTTGGCTACGCATGAGGACTCTGTATCCTAGTTTCTCTGTACAGACATCCAATGTAGCATGTGTCAGATCAAGGTTATTCATGGCCCAGTGTTTATATGACGTGGGTTGCAAATCAACTCTATCTGGTCATAGGGTTGGACAAAAATGATCAATAATCCACGTGTGGTGCACCTGATCATCAGACCAGCCTGATTTTCGGGCCAAAGCATATACACAACAGAATGCTAATCTGTTGAATGGCTTGGATCTTTGCATAAACATGCCACAGTGGCACATGCTGAGAGTGTAGGCACTGAGACATGAAACTAGCGATAGCGGGGCTCAGAAAAATAATGGTTACTTTAACTTTAATACCATCTTGATGTTTTCTCTTGGTGTGAAACTGCGTGCTCCTGTTACTCATCTATTAACTCCCATACACAGGGATTGGCATCTCTGCCCATGCCCCAAGTAAAAGAACCTTTGAAAGTATGAGAATATGTTTTATTTCTAAGAAAAACATGTCATTTCTTTTGTTTATTGTGTTTCCCAGATGTGGAAGAATGACATGCTTGTAAGGTCAATGCAAACTCATGAGGGTGCTATTTTTGCCACTGAAATGGTTGGGAAATGGCTCTTTACAGGTGGTTGGAATAAGATGGTCAATGTTCAGGTCTGTGTGTATCAATTTTTTATGGCTTTTTCATGGAGTCTATTATATTCACAACCATATAATTTTGTTGGAAGTATGTCTTAAAATTTAACTTCTTTTTATTTTTTATAAACTGTTCAGTGCTTTAGTCCTCTCCATTTCTTCAAGCGACTCTTCTTACAGTTCTTTTACTCGGGCTTTGCCTTGCAGGAGTTATCGGAGGATGAGTTTCAAGTGGATGCCAGGATGGTTGGCACTATTTCTTGTGATTCCATTATAACTGCTTTGTTATATTGGCAGGGAAAGCTTTTTGTGGGATTCTCCGACAAGGTTATCAAGGTATATGCAATGCTTTTATCTTGTTCTGTGATCAGTATTGAGTAATCTTTTATATGGGGATCTTTCTTGGTTAGGGCTGTCCACGGCTACCAGGATCCATAGATACCCCAAGTATTCAATCCAATTTAGTCAGATCTGGATCCAGATTTGGGGTCCACAGATTGGATCTTATTAGAAATGGGGTCAGGTCAGGTGCCCAGATATATGATTTATTATTATTATTTTTTTTAATCCTTTGTTTGGCTATTTCCATAATTTAAAAACCATACAAAAATTATGTTGCTTACATGGACTCGATTTCGGTTCCAGATCTGAACACTAGTCCAATCTCGATTCAAGACTTGATTCAGATCCAAACCCCATTCTGGATCTTAGTTGTGGTTGAAAATTAGACTGGTGGGGTATATGGATCCAATCAGATTTGGATTCAGTACCTCATATATGGTACCCATATCTGAACCTGACAGGACCTGAATTTGATTCCTTAAGTTGGGTTCTTGGAAAACAGATGGCTATTAAAAAAGAGGTCCAACTTATGGATAGCTCAGATCATCCGGTCAGTGTAATTTTCACATTGTAGGCCATGAAATGCATGTGGGACCTATTAAACTGTCTGGATCGATCGATTAGACCGCATATTTTTTTCAATGAAACCAGGATCTCTCTCTCTCTCTCTCTCTCTCAAACTTCAATGGACCTATCAAACTTCGATGGACATCTCAAGCTGCACCCTCTCTCTCTCTCAAAGGGTTTGATTTCATCAGGTATATAGTTATGCACGGTGAGCAAGAGGCTAATGCGTCATGAAACCATGTATTGGAGGGAGCTGGACTTTGATGAACATCTCAAGGTGCACCCTTATCAGTTTGGCTCCGTGCAAGCAGATCATACACTAAGGTGATATCCAGGTATGTGAATGAAATTGAAGAGGAATGCTAAGTGTACATGAGTTTCCATCAGGACACATGGCAGATGTATACCACATCCTGGCCACTGTCCCAAAATTCACGAATGATCCTAACTGTTCTGTTTGGCTCACCTGCCATGAGTCCCAAAATTCAAGAATTATCCTTACCGTACAGTAGTCTTTTCTTTTTTCTTTTTCTTTTTTTTTTTCTCCCTAAAAGTGAGCACTTCGGCTCACCTGATTGGCCTGTTTTCTGGGTAATGGCCAACATAAGGTCCTGCCATTGGATGGATGGTCCAGATTATGTACATGTCTATCATTTTTTCAGACCATGGAAAGTCATGTGCAATTAGCAATGCTCAAAACTGAAAGGTCTGCAGCCTACAAGGCGTGTACATTATTTTATTCCAAGTTGAATAGTTAAAAGGGGTGTGTGCATTAAAAAAAAAAAAAAACCCATGGGGTATTAAAGGGGTGAATGCATAAAAAACATGGGATGTAAGTATCATTTCTGAAAGAACTGCTTACCAAATTGAAGGCCACAAGACAATACTAAATGCAGAGTTTTTCCGAGCGCACACACATGTACAACCTGGACTATCTACACACCAGTGCTTTTGCCAGTATAGCAAGCATGTGAAAGATCAATAGTTCATCAGGCGTGCCATACCTTGTAGATAATTGGCCCAAAGATCATGCCAAGCCACTCATCAGGTGGGGGCCACGGTGTATTATACAAGTAGATGTATAACATAGCCATCCACTGGTTTTCTGCACTGTGGTGCACATATAAGTAAAACTGCCTTATTTTCTGTTTTATAGAGATCTAAAGAGTGTGGCCCACCTGATTGACTAAGATCCTTCACATGTGTGGCATTGGCATGTGCAATGGCATGTAGATTGACAAGCATGTAGACAAGTGCGGCTTTAGCAGAACTCCTAAGTGCAATGATTTAAGAGCGTTTTCCAGCATCTTGTCTCTCTCATCTCTGCTCTTCAATTCCAGTTTGAGGTTTGCTAGCAATGGTGGCCCCTAGATGCTCATCGAAGCTGCTCACCTCTTCTGCCCCACCTCATGACAATCCAAACCGTTCTTGTAGAAGCTCTCACCATAGATGGTCCATGAGAAATAGATTCTAATCATCAAAGATTGCCTACAAATTTGAGATAGAAACAGGAGTCCAGAAAATCAGTTTCACATTTGCCTTTGCGTCGGCAGCAGGAATCTCCAATCAGTGTGATTTTTGCCATGTTGCTGTGTGCCATGAGATCTTCAAATGAATGGTCTAAGATCATCCGTAGTTCAAAAATGACATGATGTTTAGTCAGGTCAGGTTTACTTGAAGACGCCGATGAGTCTTGACTTGACTGGACTTGATATTTAAAAATTACATTAATGTTATTTATAAATAAAGTATTATATAGTAAAAATAGTGAAAGATGTGTGATCGTGATGCAAGGTGTGCTGGTTAGAAATGTTGCTGTTCTACCAGAGGTCTCGGCTTGGAAGGCCATTTTGACTGAAGATTCATGCTGAGTCAGGCTTGCAATTGAGTTTCATGGAGACTCAATTCGAGATCTTGTCAAGTTGAGCCGACTCAGCCGACTTTTGAGTTGAGTCATTGAGCTTTAGTTATTATTATTATTATTATTATTATTATTATTATTATTAAGAAATGCTCTCACAAGCAAGTCAGTCGCTTTTAGTAGTTGAGTCAAGTTGGCTTGATGATTCATGCTGAGTGAGGCTTACAATTGAGTTTCATGGAGACTCGATTTGAGATCTTGTCAAGTTGACTTGGCCGAGTTTTGAGTTGAGTCACTGAGTTTTAGAACTATGAAATCATCATGTAGCAAGGGCGATGGGAACCTTGATAGCAAGCCAGAGATTAGGCGAGACCCTGGCCTCACCCAAGACATTGTGGCACCAACTGTGGGGTGGGGTTACCGTGGCGCCCACCTCAATGTATGTATTATGTATCCATGTTGTCCATCCATTTTTTCAGAACATTTTAGGGCATTATCCCAAAAAATGAATCAGATCCAATTATCAGGTAGACCATACCATAAGAAACAGTGGTGATTAATGATTGTCATCATTGCATTCATTACATTTCATCTTTTGTACGTGAGAATTAACCATATCCTTCAAAAATTAGTCAAATCTTGTGAAGTAAAGATTGTACGCTCGCGTAAACAGAGTGAGTGACTACCACCTTCCCTCTCTTTAACTTTGATCCCTTATTCAGAATTTTTTATCAGAAACTCAAGAGTTATCATAGAGTTAAAGATCTCCGAATTTTCAATCCTAAGCACTTCTACATAGTCTAATCGAGTGTAAATTTGAAATAATTAGATTAGTGGTCTCTTGTTAAAGATAACACTCTTAATCACAATTTTAAAAGCAATCAAATGAGACACCCATTTGGAAGCCAGTCAATTTCATCCAGAATCCAACTCACATAAATTCGCCTAAATTAGTGGGAAGAGAGTGAATTTCTCACAAATATCACGGTAGGGCCCACCTAGCTTCCCGTTGCTAATCTGCATCCACGTGAAACCATGATTTTGTCCCTTTCATGTCGTACCGCTCTTTACCAGCGCACACGGCACGCAATCCACGTCCGCCTGAAAATGAACTTTACTGTTGAAGAAGATGGCCACAGGCTCCTATTTTTAATAATCCGGTCTGGGGCCTCGCTGATCCGCACGTTTGACTGGTTTGCTTTTTTCCTACACGTGGGAAGTGAGTACGACGATTTAAAACTTATAATGAAGTCGCATCCAATCTGAAGGGCAACCGTGATGTATGGGTTTTATCCACACCGTTCATCAATTTCTCTGTATCATTTTACGGTACATGCCCAAAAATGAGACGGTGGAGATTAAACAACTACCGTTGAAAACTTTTGAAAGGTTAGGATGGAAATTAACCATCACGGTGGGCCCTAGGAAGGTTTCAGCCGTGGGTGTCATTATCAATGCTGCTTCCTTTGGTGTGGTCCACTTTTAGTCTTCGATCTGTCTCATTGTTTAGCATGTACCCAAAAATGAAATGGCAAAATGGATGGACGGTGTGGATATAACCCATAAATCAGGGTGGCCCCTCTGAGCCGCTCTGCATTCCGAACCGGGGACGGGAGGTGTAGTAAACAATCGGCGTCCGGATGACGAATTGGTTACTACTTTATTTTTATTTATTTATTTATTTATTTATTTATTTTTTTAAACTCACACACCGTGGGATTTCACCACTGGTGGGTACTCGAACCCTTGACCCGGTGTTGAAACTCCTGGGAGTCTACCACCCGGGTAAGAGTAAGGACCCCGAATTGGTTACTACTTACTACACCTGTTTGTTGAGGTAGGACTGTTGGATGATTTTCAATCTCAACCGTCCAATAAATGTCCACAAATCTGATAGCTAGATTCACAAGAAACCGTAATTTCTGGATCATGATACGTCTAAGCTTGGATCATAATCTTGTCTGATTGGTGGGCACATTAAAATGAAGACCACTCAATGGTCTGAAATCAACAAAGAACTTCCCATTAATCTGAGGTTAGGATCTTCCATTCAGTGTGATTTTGGAATCATGACCTATAGTGGGCCCACAACCTGGACAATTCAGTTTGAGGTTTGTGCTGGGGATTGAGTAATTTATGAGTGTATGTGTATCAACCAGCCCAATCTACCAGAGTACCGAATGATACTACCAAATGTTACATACTTAATTGTTTTCAAAAGGATGTTTCTACATATACCATCATTAGTCCGGACTAAGTGGCTTTTATACAAAATACATTCTCACTTTTGCGTCATCACGGTCGTCATCGTCACCGCCATCATCATCCATCCACCTTATTGGATTCATATGTTAGATCTGCACCATTTAAATGATGGTGGTGACTCTTCAACTGTACATATGGGATAGTTATATGGAAATTCAGAATGTCCAAACACCTCACCGAACTCTCGATGGAGCATAACAGAAAATTTTGCTTTGAGAAGATATTACTAACCGTGTTATTTTCCCCTTCAAATTTGGGCCACTCACTATTTTAAGTATGACCATCTATTTGATAGGTAACCATAATTGGATGGTTGGGATTGCTTGATCTGTGATTTTAGAGATTTGCTGTATCCACAATGGGACCTACAATTTGTATGGTCTGGATAGCTGTACATCAGTGACACATGCGAGGAGGATGAGTCCCACCATGGTGGGAAACCAACATAGGAGTAGGACCTTGGCCCAATTTCATCGTCTTGAGAGAAAATGCCACTTTGGTTGGGTGTGACCCAACACCCTGTGGGGCCCACCTTGATTTTTTTTTATATCCACGCCGTCCATCAGTTTTGACAGATCATTTTAGGGCATGAGCCAAAAAATGAAGCAGATCCGAAGGTCAAGTGGACCACATCACAGGAAAAAAGTGGGGATACCGACACTCATCATTGAAGCCTTTCTAGGGCCCACTGTATTGTTTCTTTGCCATCCGAATTGTTGATAAGGTCATACAGACCTGGATAAAGGGAAAATCCAAAACTTTTGTAGCCCCCAAGAAGTTTTTAACGGTGGGCGTTCAACCGCCATTGATTCGTGTGGTCCACTTGAGCTTTTGAGCTGCGTCACTTTTGGGATCTTGCCATAAAATGAGCTGGCAAACGATGGATGGGGAGGATAAAACCCATACATCACAGTGAGCACACAGACCCATCACGAGTGGTGTTGGGTCAATTACCAATCCACTTCCGCCACGTTTCCTACTCCCTGCCTGTTTGATTCATTGCGACGAACAGTCATCAGTTAATTGCAACCCACCCGCTGTGCCTGTATAGCTTGTCATTACGTAATCTAGACCGTCCATCTAATGAGCCCTATTGCGCATTGCCCGCAGCATTTAAAAAAAAAAAAAAAAAAATACTAATCGCGCAATACTGGCCATCAAACTGACAGGAACTGGACAGCTCTAAGGTAAACGGTCCGTTGATCAGATGGCTTGGATCGCCCAATATGGCATAGTTTGTCCACCCTGCAGTTCGGATTCTCTACACATCAGCCACGTGTACTATCTCGAGGAACTAAAACTGGGCCATCAAGATGAACAGAAAAGATCATCTTTCAGTCCCAATCACTGATGTGGTCCACACGTTGGAAACAAAAGACATATGGGCTGCGTTATTGACCGTCCGACCCGCAACGCGGATACATAATGTATCTGGGCCGACGACTCTGAAGTCAATCACTCGCCACCCACTCCTTACATCCACATCCGTTCTTTTCTAAGTAAGCGCGTAAAAATCAATCAGCTACCGAGAAATCCCAAGGGATTCGCCTCAAGGGTTTGTAAGCACGCTTGCCAACGAGGCACATGTTCGAGATCAGGTCCATCCATCAGATAGGCCCCACCATGAAATCTCTATGGTACAAAAATTAGGAGACTACGTTAATAAGGTGGACCACACTTCCACGTACTATATAATTTGTTAAGAATTTTCCTATTTCAGGTGTGGAACTCCTGTTGAGTGGATCGATCTGATTTTTGGTCCATAGCACATCCACGTTGGGCCCCACATTATGAATGGCCAGGATATCTCACATGTGTTCTATGGGGGCACGTGGGATGCCAATCTCCACAAGCGCCAATCAGCAGAGCATCTATTGGAAGAGTATCAGGAGTCAAGGTCGTCGTCCGCACTCGGTGAGACAGTGACTGATTTAGTGGGCCCCACCATTTGATATCCGAGCGAGAGGATTGGACGGTTGAAAAACGAGAGCTTCTGTGATTGTTGACTGGACCGCTGCTACTAATGACCCACCCCACCATCATCTCATGTAACTAAAAACCAACTTCCGGACTTCTTCTTCACGCCAAGTAAACTGACAGCATAGACGAGAAGAAGAAGAAGAAGAATGGTAGCCAGAGGAGAGGAAGCATCACCGTAAGTTCCTATTTTCTTCTGGAAGCTTCTTCTTTCTTTCCTTGAATTGGAATTCTGCATAATCTGATTAATGGGTTTTTTTTAAAAAAAAAAATTTTTAATGACACTGTAGATTTGAGAGTAGTCAGATGCTGGCGGCTTTCCTGGCGTCGACCCCTCTGCTTTCAGACTCATGGCAGCAGTGTAGCATCGCCAACTCAACGGCGCCTGAACGTTTTGTGATCGACCGGATCGGAGATGTGGCTTACGTGGCTTTCTCCGGAGTTCCAACGATTCCAGTTTCAAATTGGGATTCATCGTTCACTCAGGTTCATGCTGGGGACGGCGACAATCCGCTTTCGTCGTTGGGACTGGTCCATTCCGGATTCTTCCACATGTTTCTATCTATATACAACAACTCAGCAGAATTCAGTCAGGTGTGTAATTCATCTCAGTGATTTCTCTTGAAATGAGCTTGGTGGGTTACACTTGAATTTTGAATGTGGGCCTCAGGTTGATATTTTTTCTTTCAGTCGCCCATTTGGATGCAGAACTGGATTGAATTATGATTTGTGAAAGTAGATTGCATGGTTAAAAGACTCAGTGACTCTGTCCGACTCATTCGACCCTGAGTTGAATGGGGACTCACCTGAGTTGGGATGTCTCATGGGGGCGACTCATGGCATGGTATCGAACTGGATTAGGTCCTACCGGGTCCGTGTCGACTCGACAAGTCACATTAGAGTCTTAAGGCCATGGTTGATTGCCTTTTAGTGTATTCACACAAGGAAGTAGTCTCAAATTGCTATTATGTTTCTTTCAAGCCTGACTAAAAAGCTTCCAAATTGCGATTTGGAGCCTATTCCACCTTGGTATGAATGTGAAAAAAATTGCAAATTGTCATTTTACACTTCAACAGATTAGTTGTTGCAATTCAAATAGACAGTGCATCCAAACACACCTTTTTTCCTTTCAGTCCACCCACCTATAATGGAGATTCCCATCCTTGAAAAACAAAATTTGCTGAATCCAGAAAAAGAACAGGACTCTATTTGGGGCTAATACTTTTACAGACTCTATTTTCATAAGATGATATACACTAGCTAATAATCTCATGGCGCTACATCATAGCCGAATGTAGATAATTGTAACCATATGCATATGAATGATAGTTAGTGCATTGGCATTCTCTTTAGAAATCTGAAAGGGTAGATTGATTGTTTGATAAGAAAAAAGAAAATGGGAAATGGGAATTCAGCGCCTTTTGAAATTTTGTTTTGGTTCTGATGAATTGGGTCGGCTGGATACGAATTCTTGCAGATTTTGGCGACAGTGAGCAGCAACAAGGCAGTGGTTTTTACGGGCCACTCCATTGGAGGAACAATCGCTTCACTCACCACTCTTTATCTCCTCTCATCATTCCCATCCCTTTCTTCCACTGTCTCTCTTCTCTGCATCACCTTCGGATCTCCGTTGCTTGGGAATGAAGCTCTTTCAAGAGCGATCCTCAAAGAGAGATGGGGGGGCAGGTTTTGCCACGTCGTTTCAAAACACGACATCGTGCCGAGGCTCCTCTTCGCTCCGCTTGATTCTGTCTCCATGAAACTAAACCAGCTGCTAGAGTTGTGGCACTCTTTGATGAGGTTTCCTCAAAGGTCTGGGAAACCCATTACCCAATTATCCTACAAGGATGTAGATGAATTCCGTCTGTTTGTTTCAGATCATCTTGCAGCGGCAGAGGCTGCGGCTGAAATAGAACAAGAAGAAGGCTCTTCTTGTCGGAGTCTATATACACCATTTGGAAGCTACCTCTTCTGCTCCGAGGAAGGAGCAATTTGCATCGATAACTCGACTGCCATTGTACAAATGCTCCACTTGTTGTTCATGACAAGTTCTGTTAGTTCCAGCATTGAAGAACATCTCATGTATGGGAATTTCATCACAAAAATGTCCCAACAGTTCTTGAAGAGGAGAGGCTTCACCCAAGGACTTTGCAGTTCTGGTTACGACGTAGGAATGTCATTGGCATTGCAGGCCTTAGGAATGGGTAGCCTGGTAATATTCCCACCATTTTGCATCTTCTTCTCTTGAATTTGAATCTGATTTTCAAAAGTGTAACAGGGTCTTCATTTCCTCATCTAACTATAATTTTCTCTCTAATACGAAATGTAGGATCCTGCAGCTCAGAAAGTACAGAAATGCCTGATGAAGGCGAGACACATGGGCCGCAGGCCAAACCTGAACAGTGCTAATTTAGCAATCAGTCTTTCTAAGATAACACCTTATCGTGCCCAGGTCGAGTGGTACAAGGCCTACCATGACGACCACATGGGTTACTATGATGCCTTCAAGCTGAGATCCTCCAAGAGAGACTCCACTGTCAACATGTGCCGGTTAAATCTCGGGAACTTCTGGGACGAAGTCATTGGCATGCTCCAAAAGAACCAGCTCCCCCATGATTTCCACAAGCGGGCCAAGTGGGTCAATGCAGCCCACTTCTACAGACTCCTAGTGGAGCCATTGGAAATTGCCGACTACTACAGAAGTGGGCAACACAGGACTCAAGGCCATTACATTATGCATGGGAGGGAGACGAGGTTCAAACTGTTTGCTAGCTGGTGGCAAGAGAAAGAGAGGACTGTGGGTAATGGCAAAGGTGGAGGGAGTAGTAACAAGGTGAAAAGGAGCCGGTTTGCTGGGTTGACGCAGGATCCATGCTTCTGGGCAAGGTTGGAGGAGGCGAGGGAATGGGCAGTCGAGGCCAGGAGCGAGCGCGATGCGGGCAAGTTGGTTAGTTTGTGGGAGAACATGAACAAATTCGAGTCCTACGCAAATGAATTGGTTGAGAGAAAGGAAGTTTCTAAGGATGTCTTAGCAAAGGATTCTAGCTATGTTCTTTGGGTTGAGGACTGGAGGGAATTGAAGTCGGAGTTGGAATTGCGAATTCTACCTGCCTTGCGCAAAACTAGTGGGCCGTGCATGCGCATCTAATGGGTAAATGGGTGAATTCATTTTAGATGGGTGAATTCATTTTAATTGTAGGTTTCAACAGATAATAGTAATGTGTAGAGGTTTGAGTTTGCATTGTAATCAAGAAAATGTACTTTAGTAATAGGACACAACTACTCCTAAAACCAGCTTTTTAGAAATGATGGGTAAATGGGTGAAATTCACTTTAGATGGGTGGGCATTTTAGAGATGACAAAGGTTAGAGTTTTACAATCTAATGGTTGGTTTCAATGGGTAATAGTGGTGTGCAGAGATTCAAATTCATATTGTATTTGAGCAAATGTTGTTTAATAATAAAAGAGTACTTAGTTTATGCTGTCTAATGCATAGACGCTTGCTCAGAGTTTGTGTTATTCTTTGTTTCCCTATTTGAGTGGTATTCTCCAAATTAAATTGACTTTAACAGCCACACTCAAGACTTCCCTTTTGAAGGCATTTCAGTCATTGCATCAAGAAAAATATGGTAATTATTTTTTCCATGGTTGCTAAACAAATGTGCATTTTAATCATTCTATCATGGAAGGTGATTCATGTAATCCCATCAACAACTACTGGCAAGGCGGAACATTGTTTCAAGGATATTGTACTCATTCTATATATATATATATATATATATATATATATATATATATATATATATATATTTAGAAGGAGTTTAAAGCAACTTCATTAGTATTTAGTAATCCTATACATTGGTTTGGAGTTCTGTTGCCATGTGGATGGAACCATTTATCTAGGATTATGTGCTAAAAATGCAATCTTCTTGGATTGTGAGGCTGGGGCAATGCAAGAAATTCCTTTGTATCTCTACTACATATTTAGGGCATGTTTGATTTTGAGGATTCTTTCAAGTAAAAGCAATGATGATTTCGACTGTCACAGGAAAATAGTGGACTCCAAAAACTCGGTTGTGTTTAATTGGCAAGGAAAACTCATGTGAAATCTTAGTTTCTTTCATTAGACAATTGTCACCTTGTTTCCATTTTCGTTACACAGTTGGTATCTTATTTCTTGTGTTAGAAAAAAGGATATGTGAAGAGCCTAATGATGATTTTCTTGTGGAATCCACTTTTGTTTGCAAATCAAATAAAAGAAATTCATCAAATTAAGGGAAATAATTTTTTTACCCCTGTAGAATCCTCAAAATCAAACACTCTTTAATAAGATTTGTCAGTGGCAAAAGATAAATGCAACTGGTGATTCAAGACAAATTAACCATGTCATTTGAAAGGAAGTGATGGGGTTTTTAAGTAATCGAAATGGGTTTTAGGTAATTTACAATGAATTTTTGTCACGGACTTCTCCGCTAAAAGAGACCTACTTTTTTACTATCAGTTCTCTTTTACCCTTTCCGTTGACCCGCAAACCACTCCACATGCATTGCACTAACCAGTTTTACTAGTGTAATATGGAAGCATTGATAGATGGAACCTTTCGTTACTTCGATGGGGTGTTGCTTGGGATGCTGTTGCAAATAAAATTAAAATCCAATATTAATTTTTCCTATGTCAGAATACCCAGTCTTTTTGGTTGGCTTGGTAAGTGATTTCCAACAAGCATGCACTAAAAAAGAAATCATCACCATCTCCTTTTTATACTTGGTGCCTTTGTGCGCATGCGTGGTGTGGTAGATGCATAAAGGGTAGTTGTCGATTCATGTTAAGCTACTCCACTCACATTGTGCTCATCCCAATCACATGTCAAGTCCTCAAATGCAAGAAGGATCATCCATTGTAAAAGTGGTTACACTTGGTTGTGTCAATGTCAACAGTTGAAAGTTTGAAGTATCATCCAAAACCGATACATATTGCCCGATAGGTATCAGTTTTTGATCCGAACACTACGGACAAGTCACAACAATAACCTCTCAATTGGCCTATTTAAAGCCCATATCCGAATAAGATATGATATTTAGAAATGTTTATTAACATGTTTCATTGCAATTTGTGGGTTTTCCGGACTGTTTTTGTCCAAAGCTTAATATGCCAATTTTAACCCTTCATGATATCCGAATCGTGTTCACCGTGACGTGGGCATGTTTTCAATTCTTGCAAGTGAAACCGTGGTTTGGTAATCAGATCATATATCTATTGCATCCCGCCGTGTATGGACCATGACCCAATAATCTTTCTAATTGGGAGATCCTATAGACCAACATCGGGACATCTCCTTTTGAATGTGAACCATTATTTTCTCTTATCAAGTGTATGTGTTGGCCATGAGTTGAAGGGTTGTCGCATGGTACTCAAGAAGGATGATTTAGAAGCCTTAACCCAAAACCCTAGCGAGTCCTGTGCCTATGCTATGTTGGTAGGTGGAGGACTATGGCTTCCCAAGTAAAAAACAAGTGATTTTCCTATCAAAATTTGGACCATGGAGCACAGTGAGAAGTGAGACGTATCAGACCAATAGTCTGGATTATCACATATTGGGCCAACACTCATCATAGCCTGGCCATTGTGAATTGTGTCAAGATGAGGGTCATGTCTTAATAAACATGATCTTATTATCATCATCTTAGCTTTTTTACCAACAAATTGGGGGCCCACTCTAGATGATGGATTGCCAATGTTTGTGGTGGGCCGAAAGAAAAGAAAAGAAAAGAAAGGATGTGAAGAGGTTACAAGTACATTTAGCCACTGATTGGGCAGTGAATCACAGAAAATCATTAATATTTCTTAATCATGATCTTGGAGGGCCTAATGCCCTCCACAAATGATTGATGCGCTTTGAGCTGTGTTTTTCCTTGACTAATCATGAATTTGTGAGATTTTATGTAATAAATAAATAGGTAAATAAAGTTCAAGTTTAAGATTTGTAAGACGAAAGTGCAACTTTACATAAGTTTTCAGTTCTAACATTATCTGGCAGAAAAACTGGTCTCTGGCATTCGGACTTGATTCGGCGGTGACCCCTCCAGTGCCTATGTCAATACTGGAAAAGCTCTGTGGGCCCCACCATGATGCATGTGTTTAATCCACGCCACCTTGAGGCCAGAAATGAGGCAGATCCCAAGCTCAAATGGACCACACCACAGGAAGTAGTAGGGATAATGATACCCTCTCTTGAAACCTTCACAGTGTCCACCATGACATTCATTTACCACCCAACCTGTTCATAAAATCACGTAAACCTGGATGAAGGAAGAATACTGATATCAGCTTGAGAAAAATATTTGTGGCCCCCAAAAAGTTTTCAATGGTAGGGGTTTAATCTCAATTGTTTCCTGTGGTGTGTTCCATTTGAGCTTTGAATTTGCTTCATTTTTGGGCTCATGCCTTAAGATGAACTGGTAAAACAGATGGACAGTGTGGATAAAACACACACACACACACACACACACATCATGGTGGGGCCCACACAACTTTTTCGAATTGAGTCCCTTGCATTCCACCATGGATGGACCATGGCCCTAACATGTAAAATGAACAATGGTAGTGGGCTACATTCAAAACAACCGAGGTTCTGGCTGTTGGGAGAATTTTAGGACATGGTGCCATGGAACCTTCAGCTTTTACTAGGGCCGCAGCAATGGATTACCAGGTCATTGTCGATCTATAAACCATATGGAAGAGGTGCTTATATTAATCCATTGGAAGAGGGAAAATCTTCCCAAACGATTTATTCCATTTTAATATTCATGTCAATCATCATCAGTGATCCAATAGACATTGTATTAACCATTGATACAAGCATTTGGAGTAAAAGTTCCACTCACTCAGTTGGAAGTCATAGAGAAAATCCAAGTGAAGAAAGAAATATAAGAAAATCTTTTAGTGGCCATGGATCTGCCCTTGAGGTTCTTATGCCTAACGATGTTACAATGGATCCTTAACCAATTCAAATGTTATCTATGTGGGGGCATTTTCACACCGGGCTGGTGATGCATAATCCATGGATTTGGAGACCACGAGGAGGGTTCTATCGAAAGCCTAACCCATAGATTTGAGGCCTAAGCTATAAGATAAATGAATTAATTCGTCATGCTCTATCATTTAGAGCTTTTAGAGCAAGTGGTTAATTATCTTACGTCAAATTGATATCGGAGCGGGAAGTCAGGTTAAGCTGAACTAAAATGACACAATTTAAGCCCGGCTTGAAAATTAATAGGCCATACATGCCAGACCAAAGTTGATAGGTCGTCCAAAGTAAGCGCATCCTGCCAACGGCTCAACCCATTCGCAATTTCCACTTGCAGGCAGGAAGCGGGAATTTATCATAGAAATAGGGTCGGAACTCGGAAGCTCCTCAGTCCGGACTCGACATTGTTTGCGCTTGCTTTATACCACCACCCTCTGCAGATGCGGTATTAACTGCCGCTTGCATTTCAACAAACACGCCATGGCGCTTTCTCTCGCCCCTTCTCTCCCTGACGCTGCCTTTCCCACCTCCAAACGCTTCCCTCCCTTGAAAACAAAACCCTTTCCAACCGTCCCTTCTCCTTCTTTCCTTCGCTCATCACGAATATGCGGTGCTAGCAAGCTACCTCTCGTCGCTTCCCTCAAGGTATTGCCTCTATCTGTCTCTCTCTCTCTCTCTCTCTCTCTCTCTCTCATCTTGCTTTTTATTTCATTTTTGTTTTTTCCTTCAGGAAAATGTCATTCATTTCAAGAAGAATTGGAGAGATTTCACAAACTTAAACTACTGGGTCGTCCAAGACTACTACCGCCTTGTCGACTCTGTCAATTCTCTCGAGCCGCAGGTTCTTCGATTGTCTGATGAACAGCTTACTGCAAAGACGGACGAATTCCGTCATCGTCTGAGCCAGGGAGAAACGCTAGCGGATATTCAAGCTGGTTCGAAACTATTCTATCTCATATTTGCGTTTCGTTTTCTTCTTCTTCTCACCTGCCACATATTTGTTTGGAAATTTGGTGAGTTCTTGCGCTTTTCTTCAGAGGCATTTGCTGTCGTCCGCGAAGCTGCAAAAAGGAAGCTTGGGATGCGGCATTTTGATGTCCAGGTATTTGTCTCTGCGCTCCTTTGTTTGCTTATTTATTTTTGATTTCTTTCTGCAGTGTCTGTTTAGAAAGCTAATATTGTTCTTGTCTTTCTGACGTATTGTGGCCAGATTATTGGTGGGGCGGTGCTTCATGACGGTTCTATTGCTGAGATGAAGACAGGTGAGGGGAAGACTCTCGTTTCGACATTAGCGGCTCTCATCGACTATAGATTGGATATGTTCTGTGACTTGTTGAGAATTACTGAAGGCCCTCTGCTTATAGAAGAGTATGTAACACAGGTTTGTTTTGCAAATTCTCCAACAACTGCAGTTAAGTACCTTAACTAAATTGGTGTATGTATGCTAAATTGCTAATGCTTAAAAACGACTACCTAAAGCAGATTCGTTTTGTAAATCTGTCCAATTACTGCAGTCGAGCATCTCAACTGAAATAGGGGATGCATGTGGTAGCATTGACCGATTTCATTCTATGATTCAGAAGAGGGGTTATATGATCCTCTTTACAAGCATGTGCATAGTTTCTTCAGTCCTTCAGCATGTACAATGGATTGGACCCATGTTCAGGTGATCCGGAGTGTTGAGCTGATGGTCCTTAGTGTTGTCAAAATCCCACGGTTCACGATTTACGATTTACGATTTGAGTTGAATCTTTAGCAAAATTATTTGAATCCCACCTTTGAATCCTTTTTATATGAATCTTGCGATTTTATGATTTGAATCCTATGATTTACAATTAAAATCCAGATTTACGGTTCAAATTATTCTTGTTTTCTTTTATTTTAAGCTTCACTTGGCTTTCATTGTATGTTTTTAAATTATGGGAGCTTTAAGAATCATTTAGAGAAAACCTTTAAAAAATGAATTGTTTAGAAAAGGTAAATTATTTTATTTTGTTCTTTATAAGAGATTAAATGATATATATTCTCTTCAACGTTAAATCGTAGAGCTTTTATTTTTTATTTTTTTTTATGATTTCGTACTTCTTAACCGGTCGAAACACCAAATTGATGTATGACTTATCTGGAATGCTTTTATGGATGGTTACAATCATGTTGACTTATAAGTTATATGTATAGTGGAATGATGGTTAAAAATCAAAATATCTTTTTTCTTTTTTCGTCGGTCTACAAAATCAAATGCCACAATTCCCATATGATTCTATATTCAAGAAAGGCAACAAGAACATAAATTATTAAAGGATCCTTTTATGGGCTTTTAAGGAAAATTTCTTGAAAGACAAAAAAGAAAAAAAGAAAGAAAAAAGAAGAAGAAGGAAAGATAACAATCCTTGAACACTATCATGACATGCTATTACTTGGTTCATATTGATGACAAAAGGATGATTGCTAAGGTTTTTCTTTTTTCTTTCTTTTGTTTTTTTTTTTAAAATAAAATTAATTTTAAATTTTAATTTTTCATATTTTTAAGAAAATCATAAAAAATCTTACAATTTACAATACAATTTGTGATTAGATACGATTCAATCCCTACTACGATTTGTGATACAATAATGATTTTGACAACACATTGCTTACCATGAACGGACCACGCCCCAAAACATCTCTCTGATGGGTTAATCCCAATCCTTCAACCAGAGACTGCAAATTGATGGCTAAGAAAAATAATACAGCAACTGTCCACATTCACAAAAAATCAGATCAATGGTCTTGAGCAGAGGGATCCAATATTACTGATTCAGGGCACAAGGACGTTAAATATCCTTGTGCATAAGGTATTATAGTGCGTCTATTCCAAATGCTTGGTTTGCATCTGTTAGGGAAGACCATCTTACCATTGTTTAAGGCATTGAGAAAGATCAAAGGATAATAATTATGTATGATATGGTTATACTGAAGACCCTATGAAGTTTATTATGTAGTGGATCTTTTTATCGAATCTGCATAGATTCTTAGTGTACCCACGTTTCATGGGATGCTTGTAAATTTAGAGGCACTTAGTAATTTGCATACTGCTGTGATTATCATTTATTGAGCCAGCAAATAACGTCGTTTGTTGGTGCACACTACATTCTACTTGTCTTCCAGTTGTAACTGTCAACGATTACCTGGCTCAGCGGGATGCAGAGTGGATGGGCCGTGTTCATCGCTTTCTTGGTCTTTCAGTGGGTCTTATACAGGTAATCCCATGCTTACGAATCAATGATTTTTCAAAATTCTCTGCTCTTTTTGTCGGTGGGTAAGCTGGCATTGAAACATTTACCTCACATCATAATATTTGGTGCACAAAGCTTAAACTTAGCAATTTTGATATGCTGTTATTTGCATTTTTAGAGGGGCATGACTGCTGGGGAGAGGAGATCCAACTACAACTGCGATATAACATACACGAATAACTCAGTAAGTTGCCCCCCCCCCCCCCCAATGCACAGATGTAAGATATAAACATAATTTACTAGATGGGATTTTTTTCTGTGTTTCATACCTGGGGTCCTTTTATGACTTCTCTCATGGATGCTTCAGCTTTGTTACCATTGTTTCTTGCTATTTTTTGTTTTTGATATTTTGGTAGTTGTTAATGCCTTGCAGGAACTTGGCTTTGATTACCTTCGGGACAATCTTGCTGGAAATAGAGAGCAATTGGTTATGAGATGGTACATTTTCAAGAACCATATGAAGTTCATATTATTTGCTTTCTTGGACTACAAGCATTGTAAAGCATTGTAATATATCGCAAACAGGCCAAAGCCATTCCATTTTGCAATTGTCGACGAGGTTGATTCAGTCCTTATAGATGAAGGAAGGAATCCGTTGTTAATAAGCGGTGAGGTAATTGTACCAATGTTTTGGTGTGTTCATTAGCAATACATGGTAACAGCTAATATTGACAATACCTTAAAAGAAGCTAACATCAATTATGAATCATTGCACCTGAGTAGAATTCTCATCTTTAGCAGTGTCTTTCCTCGTGTTTTTGTTCTACAGGCTACTAAAGATGCTGCTCGATATCCTGTTGCTGCAAAAGTAGCTGAACTGCTTGTACGAAGCCTTGTAAGTTCAGTTTCATTGCTTTTTGTTGTGAATATTTGATTTCCTGCAGGTTAATAAACTTGAGTCCAATATGTACTTCATTGTTCAATGTTCACATTCTTGCCCGGATTCACTGATTATTCACCAGACATGTTATAAAGATGGCTAAGCATTTCTACTCTACAGCATTACAATGTTGAACTCAAAGATAACTCGGTGGAGATGACTGAGGAAGGAGTTGCACTTGCTGAGATGGCTCTTGAAACAAATGACTTATGGGATGAAAATGATCCCTGGGCAAGGTTCTTGTAAATTTCATTGTTTTCAGTCCTGACTGCATGCTGTTCTTTTATATATATATATATATATATATATATATATATATATTTTTAATTTTAAAATAATTATTTAAATGGTGACAGTATGGTGTTCTGTTGTTCCTCTACTTCCTCCAAGTGTGTAGTACTATTGCAAACAATAGTGACTCGTCCTGTGATTTTCCACTCTTCATAAATTGCTGACTTGAGCTGGTTTGAACTTCTTTTGGCAATCTGCTTTTTGTAATATAATGTTCTGTTGCATGAAATAAAATATAAGTTCTTTCATATAGCATCTTTTGTTCCATATTAGACAACATTATGCCCATTAACATATGATTGACATTGCTTGCTTCTATTTAATGCATACTGATATAATCTGGACAGCAACCTGATGTCATCACTTTGTGTGTTGGTCGTTGGCAGCTGTGACATCCGGGGGTTTGGGATTTTTAATTTTTTGGTGGGGAGGGGGTGATCCGTCACCGTCTGCATCTCCTATCTTTTGCTGTAATGTTTTTGTTTTTGTCTTTTCATTATTATCCCAGCTGCATAATCCTTCACCATACTGCTACTGCTTCCTAGTTGTTTATACCTGCTAAGATTTTGATCAGATGCTTCCCCACTCCTTCCCTGAATCCATTGTTGCTTCAATTCATGCTTTGTGCAACTATAGTTTTAATAAACAGCACTTACCATCTTTAAAAACCATGATGATTTATTGATGCTTATCCATGGCAACAACATCTTATATGCTTAACATGAATTTCTTGGAGATCCTAGTTGTAGGTTTGTGATGAATGCCTTGAAGGCCAAAGAGTTCTACAGGCGCGATGTTCAGTACATTGTTAGAAATGGGAAGGCCCTTATAATCAATGAGGTACTTCCTATTCCCTTTTCAGTTTTGCAGTTGCCTCTTATCTCTTCATATTTCTCCTATTTCTGATGAATGCTTTGTTAAAACTCTATTGTCAGTTTGTCACACCATCTATTGCCACAATCCATTGCTGCACGATCTACTGTTAAACAATGAAGTCTTAATTCTGTGAAAGTGCTTGATGTTTTTATTGCTTATAGAATAAGTGCTTGGTGAATTTGATTAAGGTATATGTAACCATGCGGGCAAAGGTCATTTCCTTCTTCACGCAAGTGCATATGGTTGTCCTAATTCTCGATACAGAAAATGTAACATCCTAGTCAAATCATCGATATAGTGCTCTGGTAGTTATGGATATGTTCATTTGGCAGTTTAATGCATCTTTTTGTTACTGGAGCCCGTACTATTGCTTTGTAACCACCACAAGTTTACATGATCTTCAGCCGTTAAAAGTTAGATATGTTGTACACATTAACAGGTATAGCTGACAGGTGTTCATGAGATAAGTCTCAAGAATGTTGCCATGCATCATTGATGCTAAATTCCTAGAATCTGCCACCAGATGCCCGGATTCCACCAGATGCCCGGATTTCTACAATTGGGTAATGCCCACTTGTGGGTATTTTCAACAAGGATCTCCTGAAAAAATGTTGGTGTTCCCGATGCACATTCAATGGTCTCTTAAGCAGCCCACATGCATCATCCCATTGTGAGGTCTTCCTGATGCACATTCAATGCATGTGGGGTCCTCGAAATGGCCCGACAGGCCCCATCTGGAATTTGTTTCCCATCCACAAAGAAAGTTGCGCTGATGCGGGTGGTCGTCTCCGTCTCTGGTACACCCGAGTAGGTCCTCTGATGTCCCCATCAGAGTCTTTGCATACAGGACAATAAAAATTTAGGAGCTTCATAATCATGACTTCATTTTCCCTACAAGGTTCATGCTTTAGAATAGAGCTTGTTATATTACGAGAAAGTCCAACACTTCTTCTTTGGGCTCTTTGTTGTCTCATAGGTGATGCTGTAGAAAATAAGTAAAACAACAGACTCTCTCTCTCTCTCTCTCTCTCTCTCTCTCTCTCTCTCCTCTCTCTCTCTCCTTTTCTTCTGGTTTTTAACATGTAACAGTTCCTTCTTGTATCAAAGAATGATACAAACCTGTAAAGGTTCCTTCCCGTACAATTCCCCCCCCCCCCCCTCTCTCTCTCTCTCTTCCTTTGCTTTTCAACTAACATGGATATTGCTTATTTACTCTCTCTCTCTCTCTGTTATTTTTGAAGACTGAAGAGTAATGAAGATTTTATTAAAAACCCCACAAGCAAAAGCTAAATAGGAAAAGAATACAAGTTGGGTAACCCTCAGAAAGTACAATGTAAGAGAAGAGAGAAGATCACGATAAGCTACATCTTGAAAAGAGAAGCCCGATGACCTTGCCCACCACCAACTCCTCTGATCCTCATCTATTCTGTAAACATTGACTATTTCTCTCACCCCAAATAACTCACCACAGATCTAGAAGGACAAGATGCTGGATTTGCTTTGCCTTCCTTTCCCACTCCTCTGTGCCCGGCTCATAAAAGCTCCCCCACATTGCACGGTATAATGTAGGACATGTTGAATATAGCAAGGAAGTACGCCCATAACTTGTAAGTGAAGGGGTAATGGATAAATAGATGGTCGACGGACTTCGCTACTTGCATGCATCAGGAACAAATATTGGGGATGCTCATGGACCTCTTTTGGAGATTGTCTACAGTCAAGACCTTATTCCTGCCCACTAACCAAGTGAAGGTAATAATCTCAGGAGGGGCATCATAGAACCAGTAATGAAAAGCATGATCATGGCCATCAACCTTCTCACTCATCCTGAGCGGCCTATAGAAGGATTTGACCAAGAACTGGCCTGAACCGTGAGCACGCCATTTGATGGCCTTCAACCAACCTAGTAAAATAATGAAATCTTCGAACACCCTATCCGACAAGTCCCTCTTGCACAGAGGCATCCATATCGCAGTGGAACTGCAAGGAAGAGACAATTTGTCACTTCTACTTTTCTTGTTAATGTTCCTTTCGTCTTTATTATTGATAATGAAAGGAAGTCATGGTTCAAAGTGGACTTCATCCTTGGGCCATCAAGTGTGAGGGGAAGCTCCTATTTGAAAATTCGAGCTAGTGTAAAGCCTAGTTTGCGAGTCTGAAGCAGGAGTGGCACCTTGATCTAAAGTTCGTGTAATAAAGAGAACTTTTTATGCCTGGGCCTTTCAGATTTTAACATCCAGTGGTCAACTGGCTATTACAAATTCAAGTTACTCAGCTGACTTACGTTCTATATGTCTGCTTCTTCTAAGGGAATTGGCCATGTAATTGTTGCATGTGTTTTATCTTGTTCAACATAATCAGTAAAAAGAACTATTTCAAGTGGAATTCTGATATCCCTTCATTTTTTATTTCTTTTTTCCATTTGTAAGAAGGAAATTAACTGGATTGCTTGTGTTATTTAACATTGGGGTTGTGTAAAAGGTTCTATCCAGTGTTTCAAATAGCGCCCGTAGCGTAGCGGTAGCGTACGCTACGTAGCGTAGCGTGGCCGTAGCGCTACGTAGCGTCCCAAATAGCGTAAATCCCCTGTAGCGTACGCTACAGGGGTCGTAGTGTACGCTACAGCTACGTAGCGCATAGCGTCCGTAGCGTAAGCTACAATGTATTTTTTTACTATTTTATTTATTTATTATTTTTTTTTTCACATTTTCTTTGTTTTTAATGTTGAGGAATGTGACACTTATATTATACTTGATACTTTTTACCTATGGGATTTTTATTTCTTTTCATAATTGTGACTTGTGGTTTCAATTAGACATTATTAATCAGTAAAAAGAACTATTTCAAGTGGAATTCTGATATCCCTTCATTTTTTATTTCTTTTCCATTTGTAAGAAGGAAATTAACTGGATTGCTTGTGTTATTTAACATGGGGTTGTGTAAAGGGTTCTATCCAGTGTTTCAAATAGCGCCCGTAGCGTAGCGGTAGCGTGCGCTACGTAGCGTAGCGTGGCCGTAGCGCTACGTAGCGTCCCAAATAGCGTAAATCCCCTGTAGCGTACGCTACAGGGTCGTAGTGTACGCTACAGCTACGTAGCGCATAGCGTCCGTAGCGTAAGCTACAATGTATTTTTTTTTACTATTTTATTTATTATTATTATTTTTTTCACATTTTCTTTGTTTTTAATGTTGAGGAATGTGACACTTATATTATACTTGATACTTTTTACCTATGGGATTTTTATTTCTTTTCATAATTTGACTTGTGGTTTCAATTAGACATTAGTAATTAAAGTGGCTTGCTTAGAAATTGTTGATGTGATAATTATTTGATTTGGCTTATATATGTGGATTGGCTTTTGAAAATGATAACTAATAACTTTTTTGAACATGCTTAGAATTGATAAAATGAATCATCTTTTAGGCATTTTTATAATTTTTTTTTCTTTTTTTTTTCCACTATTTATTATATTTATCCTACTTTTAAATTAAAAAAAAATAGAAGTATCGTGTAGCTTACGCTACACGCTACGTATTTACGCTACACGCTATAGAGGGCTGAGCGCTACGCATCACGCTACCGCTATTTAAAACACTGGTTCTATCTAACAATTGTTTGTTCACTTCAATTCAATGTCGAGGAAATTTTAAAGCTTGTTGGTTTTGTTTATCTTCTTTAAAATTTTGTCCTCTTCATCACTCTCTGGTGGAGATGTCCATATTTTATGGCATTGATATCAGGCAACGATGTTCAAGTCTTTGGTATCAATCAGATGAAATGATGTGAACCTGGTCCTCAATGTTTTAGTTATTCTTTCACCATTCATACAAGCACATATGTCATGTTATAGTTGTTCTTATGCCTCCTGCTACACTTTTCATATTTGGAAGAATATGTAAACACACAAAAGAGGTTCCTTAATTTCCTTAAAAACTGAAATGCCTGAAACTTCTGCAGCTTACAGGAAGAGTTGAAGAGAAAAGGAGATGGTCTGAGGGTATCCACCAAGCTGTGGAGGCTAAAGAAGGCCTGAAGATCCAGGTAGTCATGTTTTATATAGTGTGGAAGCTTTGTTCTCAATCAAGGGAACCTCACATGCAACCAGTTGGATGATAAGTTACCATGCAACTTGCGCATAAGTGTCGAAGCATCAGGCATGTCCAACATCCAACTCGCCCAAAAGGTTAGTCCCACCATGAAGAACACCTGATGGAAAACTCAGGCCAATCCACTCATCATGTGGACAATACCGACCGTTGAAAACATTGCGGTCACAGATCTGATTTGAAGTGCATGTGTGGTCCCTTTCAGAACTAGGTGATCTTCATGGCAGGGCCTACCTTTTCGATTGTTGGTTGTCCTACATGCATGACGCATTGGCAATTATGCACTAGTTGGACTGTAACTTCGCAGTCCAACTAGTTGAATGTGTCTAAAGTTTTTAACTTGTCTGGCTGACAGCAATGCAACTGCTCTGTATTTATCAGGCTGATTCTGTAGTTGTGGCACAAATTACATATCAATCATTGTTTAAGCTCTACCCAAAGCTTTCAGGGATGACTGGAACTGCAAAAACCGAAGTATGAGTGTCTTCAAGTGAATTTTAACATGTTATTCCAATTTCATTTATCACGTTCTTATTGTGCATTTGTGTGCAGGAGAAAGAATTTCTGAAAATGTTTCAGATGCCAGTTATTGAAGTTCCTACAAATCTTCCAAATATTCGGAAAGATTTACCCATTCAAGCTTTTGCTGTAGGCATTTTGATGCTCATTTAGGATCAGAGTTGACTGTATTTTATTTATCTATTTATTTTGGCTTTTCTTAAAACCTAAAAACGTTTAACATGCAATATGTAAAACCTCTTCTTAGACTGCACGTGGGAAATGGGAATATGTTCGAGAAGAAGTAGAATTCATGTTTGGACAGGGCCGTCCTGTCTTAGTTGGAACCACAAGGTAACTCTTCAACAATTTTGCTGACTTAATGCATGTTGTATCAGATGCTCCTACATTTTTAGTGATTAAATTGATCCTGTTCAAGCCCATATAAAGGAGAAGGGTTGTGTCCGGTAGGCAGCTGGTGTTAAACTTTTTCTGTATCCTTCTTGTCATAAATCTTGACATGATGGTGTAAATGGTGGAATGGGATTCATGTTCTGGACCCCAATTAGTTGGGATATGGCTTAGATGATGATGATGATGATTGATCCTGTTCAAAATATTCAGTTCCACTGGTTTTGTAGAATTAGGTTGGGAAGGTTCATAAGTTGACTGTAACTATTTTGGTGTTACTCTCATATCGGTCATGCACATCATATGCTAATTCACTTAAGGGAAGTGCGACTACTATAGCGTATAGGTTCCAAAATTTCTATGCTTCTAGTATCTTGATAGAAATATCCATACACACAACATATACAAGAAGAAAAAGAAATATACTTGTATCTTTTTTCTTCTGGCTCCTGATTTGTGTTGTGATTTGAGGTATGTTGCATTTTTGGCAAACATTATATCATTGGCTTAATTATGCTAAATGTATATCTTTAGGTCACTGTTTTCTCCTTCCAAACATTTTACTATCAAAGACTAGGGTAGGGCTAGGCGACGTCTTTTCAGCATGAGAGTAGTTCAACTCCGGCATAAGTTCTTACATGTTTCTCGTGAAAACCTGGTATTTCGACTGCTTGAATCATATTGTCTCCTTCTTTGAGAAAAAAAATCTGAAAAAGTGATAATGGGGAGAAGGGATCAAGTGTTATTAACTTGCATCATGATCTGAGTTGTTGATGTAACTTGCAACTCTGCTGAAACCTCCCCCTCCCCCCCCCCCCTCACTTTCAATGCAGGGGCAATTTCACACCGGGCTCGATTAGGGTGGCCTGTTGGATGCAGGGGCACGCTTGGGGTGGGCGGCCCGTGTGAGGCAGGTGACTCATGTGAGGCGGAACCCATGTGAAGTGGGGCTCACGAGGGGGGTTCGGCCGAGATCCTAACCCATGCGATGTGGGGCCTAGGCTATGAGATAAAGGGATTGATTCGCCATGCTCTATCAGTTCGAACTTTTAAAGCAAAGTGGTATCAGAGTGGGACATCTTGTGTTCGAGACTCCTCACCGGAGGCGATTAATGCAGGGACATTTTCACACCGGGCTCGAGTGGGTTGGCCTGTGGGATGCAGGGACACTCGAGGTGGGCAGCCTGTGTGAGGCGGGTGGCTTGTGTAAGGCGGAACCCATGTGAAGTGGGGCCCACGAGGGGGGTTCGGCCGAGATCCTAACCCATGCGATGTGGGGCCTGGGCTATGATATGAAGGGATTGATTCGTCATGCTCTATTAGTTCGAGCTTTTAGAGCAAGTGGTTAGTTGTCCTGCATCACCCCCCTTCCTTTTTTTTTTTTTTGGGTAACCTTGGATAACTTCAAGGTGGTAAGGTTTACAAGGGTAAGACAACCAGGGATCGAACCCTGGATCACTCACTCCCATGGATATTATTTCACAAGACTGCATTTCTACAGTATTTGTCTACATCAATAGTTACCTTATTGATCCAATTCCAACATTATCTTGGTGTTGGAGACAACTTGCTTTTGAGGTTCTCTGAACCTCATTTGAGAAATCCAATTCATCATTTGAGAGATGCAACATATCTATGGGGTATTCTTGACTAATCCCAGCTTGGACGTGTCATTTTTACAAGAAAATCATCCTGATTTACGTGATTTTAATAATCATCATTTGCCTTGATTCTCAGTCATTGAGCCATACTGTAATATATTGGCACCCATTTCTTGAGCCTCTACATTAATCTGTTCCATAATTTTGTGGGGCTCAAAGGTGCTCAGATTCCTTTCACTGAGTTGTTCTGGCTGAGAACTGGTATTTTCTCTCTATTTTAAGGGGCATCTTTCCATAGTTTATCCACCCTTCAGCTACAATTTAAAATAGTTAGACATGAAGGAGTGAATGACAACAAATGTAAACACAGGTAACAGTTTAGCAAGATCTAAATTCCTTTCACTGAACAGGTGTGGTCTGTCTGCACCTCTGCAGGCTTCATTGGCAATATTTCAGTTTTTGGGTTTCATTTCCATACTTAATCCACCATTCAATGACAAATTAAAATAATTGGACATCAATGGGGTGAATAGTAAATAAGGTAAACTGAGGTAACGGTTTATTCTAAACACACCTGGATCAAGCATTCTTTTCGTTTCATGCTTCTCACTGACATCCCCGCTGTCTTTTGTGAAAAGCTTATTCCGACAGAATCAAGTATATTTTAGAATATTAAAAACCTTTATAACTGACAATCGTAAAGTAACAAGCGCACTGCTCAGTTTAGCATCCAATACTCCTCTTGATTTGGTTCTAACTGAGATTTCATACTGAGTTTGTATGACTCTGTTGAATGCAATTGTTTAATTTTTGAACATTAAGGTCAAAAGATGCTATTATGACATTCCATTGTTGTTAAAATAACTATTTCCGTTATCATTATTGTGATTATTTTTTGTCTTTTTAAGTCTACAACATATGTATTGCTGAAGCTGTTTCACATTCTGGCTGCAGCGTTGAAAACTCCGAGTATTTGTCTGATCTGCTGAAGGAACGGAATATCCCTCATAATGTCCTTAATGCACGACCCAAGGTTTATATATTTTTAATTTCGTTAATAGCTTGTAATTAGATGTCTATTTCTCAGAAATATTTATCTTTTTATTTTCGTATAATCCTTCTTACCTTTCTGATTTTATCAATTTTTTGTAGTATGCTGCAAGAGAGGCTGAAATTGTTGCTCAGGCAGGTCGAAAATCTGCCATAACCATTTCTACCAATATGGCTGGTCGGGGCACTGATATAATCCTCGGTGGCAACCCAAAAGTATATTTGAATTTGTACATCTTTTCATTTTCAAGACTGCAGTACAGTTTTTAGTACACTAAGGCCCTGTTTGTTAACACTGGAAAAAGTCACTTATTGCAGAATCCTGAAAGCGCGCCGTGTTAAGTTTAGCTTGTTAACTCAGAATCTGGAAAGCACTCCATGATTTTTCCTGAAGTTTTTCCACGAGGGAGGTCTGGCTTAATGGGGAATATAGAATGCACTCCGTGAATTCTTCTAAAAATAAATTTTGTTTTATTTCCAAAATTGTCCCTATGCACATTGCGACGGAGATTTTCTCTCCTGAATAAATTGCATAATACACCACCCAACTTTTAACGTGTGGAACTTTTCTGGCCCCACCATGATTTATGTATTAGATCCACACCGTCCGTCAACTTTTCTAGATCAATCTAGAGCATGAGCACAAAAAATGAGGCACATCCAAAGCTCAAGTAGACCACACCACAGAGAGCAGTGGGAGTTGAACAACTATACTTGAAACTTTCCTAGGGTCCACTGTGAGGTTTATTTTCCATCTAACCTCTTCATAAGGTCACATAGACCTAGATGAAGGGAAAACACAAATATTAGCTTGATTAGAGCCTTCTGTGGCCCCAAGAAGTTTTCAATGGTAGGCTCCCAATTCTCACTATTTCTTGTAATGTGGCCCACTTGAGCCTTAGATTTGCCTCATTTTTGGTCTTATGTCCTAAGATGGTATGAAAAAAAATGGATAGACGGTGTGGATAAAACATACACATCACGGCAGGACCCACAGAGCCCCGGACAGGACCGTCCGTCTCCAGCTAGGTCTTGGTTGGGTAGTTCCTAGTCCTCGCCGAATTTGGGGGGCACGTATTAGGTGTTACCCGGGTAACAACTTAGTGGGTGTTACCCTTACCTAGGGCCCACCTTGATGATATGTTGTATATCCACTCTGTCCATCCATTTTTCCAGCCCATTTTAGGACAAGGTCCTAAACATTAAGCATATCCAAATCTAAGGTGGACCACACCACAAGAAACAATGATGATTGAATGCTCACCATTAAAAACTTCCTAAGGCCCATTGTAAGCAAATACGTAATGTTTATTTGCCATCCAACCCGTCGATAATGTCAACTAGAATTGGATGAAGGGAAAATACAAAGATTAGCTTGACCCAAAACTTTTGTGGCCTACAAAAAGCTTTTAACGATGATTCAACACCTTTTCCAGTGGTGGAGTCCACCAGAGATTTGGATTTGCTTAAGTGTTGGGATAACCTCCTTAAATGAACTGAAAAAAATAGATGGGTGGTGTGGATACAAAACACATTCATCAAGGTGGGCCACACACGGTAAGGGTAACACCCACTAAGTTGTTACTCGGGTAACAAGTAACTCGCTCCTGATTTTGGAAACGGATTGCGTGGTGTGCCCGACCTCCTTGGTGTGTTGACGTCACTAAGTTTTGCGGGCTCCACCATGATGTATGTGTTATATCCGCACCGTCCCCCCATTTTATGAGATAATTTTAGGGCATGGGCCCAAAAATGAGTTACATCCGAAGCTCAAGTGGCCCACACCACAAAAAGCAAGGGGATTGAATGTGATGCAGGACAATTAACCCTTGCTCTAAAAGCTCGAACTGATAGAGTATGGTGAATCAATCCCTTTATCTCATATAGCCCAGGCCCCAAGTCCATAGGTTAGGTCCTCGGCCAAACCCTCTTCGTGAGTCCCAAATCCATGGGTTCCGCCCTCTCGTGGGCCTCAAATCCATGGGTTCCACCCTACACGAGCCACCCGCCTCACATGGGCCCCAAATCCATGGGTTATGCGGGCCACCCACCTCGAGTATGCCCCTGCGGCCTGCATCCCACAAGCCACCCCACTCGAGCCCGGCGTGAAAATGCCTCCGCATTAGAATGTCTACCATTGAAAACTTCTTGGGGGCTACAGAAGTTTTGAATCAAATTGATATTTGTTTTTAATTTTCATCCTGGTCTGTGTGATCTCATGAACATGATGGATGACAAGTAAACATTATTGTGGGCCCTAGGAAGGTTTCAACAGTAGGAATCACTATCCCCACTGCTTTCTATTTTGTGGTCCACTTAAGCTTTGGATTTGGCTATTTCTGGGCTCATGACCTAAAATGATGTCACCAAATGAATATACAATGTAGATATAACACATACATCATGGTGGGGCCCACAAAACTTGGTGACGTCAACACCAAGCACACCATGCAATCCGCTTCCAGGATTTGCGGGCGTAGGTTCGGTGGGTCCTGAATCCAAACACAGATTGCCTAGTAGCATGTGGCTACTAGACAGTGCTCTGTGGCCCACCATGATGTATGTGTTTTATCCATGCCGTCCATCTATTTTTCCAGATCATTTTATGGCATGAGCTAAAATATGAGACAGATCCAAATCTCAAGTGGACCACACCACAAGAAAACAATGGTGATTGAATGCCCACCATTAAAAACTTCCTAGGCGCACTGTAATGTTTATTTACCATCCAACCTGTTGATTAGGTCGCACAGACCCGGATGAAGGGAAAACACAAATATAAGCTTCATTTAAAACTTTTGAGGTCCCCATGAAGCTTTTAATGGTGGACAACCAATCACCACTGTTTCCTATGGTGTGGTCCACATGATAATTGGATCTTCCTCATTTTTGGGATCATTCCCTAAAATGATTTGGAAAAATGGATGGATGGCGTAGATAAAACACATATATCATGGTCGGGACCACACAACACCATCCAGTAGCTACGGGTTATTGACATCATCAGCAGGCAATCCCCGTCCCCGGATCCACTGAGGTCAGTGGGACCCCTGGCTATGGGGCCCACTGTGATGTATGTGACTACATCCACGTTGTCCATCGGTATTGAAAGCTCATTTTTGGGCATGATCCAAAAATGAAGCAGATCCAAATCTCAAATGGACCATAGTACAGGAAACAGTGGTAATTGACCATTAAAATTTTTGTATGGGCCACAAAAGATTTGGATCAAGATGATATTTGTGTTGTCTCTTCATCTAGGTCTTTATGACCTTATCAACAGTGAAGTTTTTAATGGTAGGGATTCAATCATGACTGTTTCCTTTCCTGTGGGGACGGGCAAATGTGTCAAATCAACAGATTTCAGACATTTCAGTTGTTTGTTAAAAAACAGGTTGTTTGAGATTCAATACTTAATTTTCAGACAGTTACTGAACAGGCTTTCCAACTTCAGATTCAGGCTTCAGATTCAGGTTTCAGATTCAGGCTTCAAGACTTCAGATTTAACAAACAGGCCCTAATATTTTTGGTGATGAATAACTGGTCTCACTTAGCCTTTCAAAAAAAAAAAAATATAAATAAATAAAGGAAAAAAAGAAAAGTAATTGGTCTCACCTACACTCTGTTTAGCTCACAGCAACATTAGGGAATGCATAATGCACATCGTCAAATGCTAGACGATAATGAGATTGTTTTCATTTTGATAGCTGACTTCTTTTCGTGTTCGATACATTTTAGGAGCCCTTTCCTGTGGTAGATATCGACTCGTAACAAGTTCACTATTTGTTCATAGCAGCTAATATTGTGTACCTTTCAATTTTGGTGTTTCAAGATGCTTGCAAAAGAAATCATAGAGGACAGCTTACTTCCATTTCTGACGCAAGAGGCACCAAATGTTGAAACTGATGGGGAGGCAATCTCTCAAAAGGTGATTTACATGGGGTTCTTCTTGCTATTTTAGAACCTGTGCAGCTTTGATATTGTCAGGTAAATCTTTTGATGTAGGGTTTGTCCAAGATAAAAGTTGGACCATCATCACTTGCTTTACTAGCAAAGACGGCACTCATGGGTAAGTAGACTTTAGGCATTAAGTTTTTTGGTCATGCTTGTTCCAGCTTGTTCATGTAAAGTAATTTAAGGACGTAATCTTATCCTTTTGGCCCCTTTTTAATTTCCTTATGAATTTCCAGCAAAATATGTTTGCAAAAGTCAGGGAAAGTGCTGGACATATAGGGAGGCAAAGTCTATGATTTCAGATTCCATCCAAATGAGCCAGTCAATTGGTGTGCAAGAGCTAGAAAAACTTATCGCTGAGGAATCTGAGATGTATCCTATTGGCCCTACAATAGCACATGCTTATCTTATGGTCTTGAAGGACTGCGAGGCACATTGCTGTGCTGAAGGGTCCGAGGTGAAAAGGTTGGGGGGCCTCCATGTGATTGGGACATCATTGCACGAGTCTCGGCGAATAGACAATCAGGTGAGTAATTCTCTCTATAATTAACATTGTTAGAAGAAGCCATACTATGATATTGATACAAGCATGCATGACTAAGTTTGTATCGCATGCCTTTGTGTTGATGCACATGCACTCTCAGAAACTTAATGCAAATTGAATATGTCAAGTATTTCTTTAATTATATATAAACATTTAATGAAGCTGGTGATGATGATGGTAATAACTGTAGAAAGTCATTCACTGTTTGATGTATTGTGTGATATATATTGTGAACGTGACATTGTTCAGAAAAAAAAAAAGTGAGCGTGACACATGACAATGCTATTTTCTTTGCCTTGTGTAATATGGATATACTATGATGCCGAGGTTGCCATGCAGGCAGCAAGTATGAAGATACTTATTAAGATACTTGGCTTTTGATTTCATTAACTTTTATTCTAGCTTGTGATATTATAGTTGCTTAAATTTAATAATACTTTCTCAAATACCGGATGTGCTTGGATGTAGCTTCTAATAGCTGTTATGATACATGAGGGGCTTTATGGCATAAAACAGTCAGTCTGTTTTCTAATAGATCAACTGGAATATGTTGAAAATGAAAAGAGATCAAATAAGAGAAGAATTCTCCACAAAAACCAACTCTCTTCTTTTCCAAGACTTCAGGCAATATCATTTGCCTCTCTATGTTTAGAGGGGACTTGTTGTTTCAAAATATTTTCTATCAACTAGTCTTGCACCAATTTTCAAAATATTTTCTATGCCAAGACTAATGTGAGGACCACTAGTGGAGAGACAAAAGAGTTCCCAATTTCTGTAGGGCTTGCACCAGGGTTGGCATGGAGGCCAATGAGTTGACAATGCATTTACAAGAAGAGATCCCATGGTGTATGTTGTTTCCAAATGACATAAGTTTGGTTGACAAGATGAGAGAGTGCGAAGCACAAAGCTAGATTTATGGAGGGATAATTTAAATCTAAAGGATTTAAAATTAATCCGAATAAAACAAGATATATGAAGTGCAATTTGGTAGGGGTGGAAATGAAGAATTAGTTAAAATTGCTGACCAAGTATCCCAAAATGACGACCTTTGATAGCTTGGGTCGATAATTCATGAGAGTGGAGGGATTGTGAAGGATGTTTCCCATTGAATTCAAGCTGGGTCAATAATTTATGTACCAATCAAACTGAAGGGGAAATTTTATAGGATAGCTATAAGACCAGTCATGGCTTATGGGATGATGTTTGGCAGTTAAGGAACAACATGTTTATAGGATGAGTGAAGCTGAAATGAGAATGTTGAGAAGTGTGAGTGGGAAAGTAAGGAAGGTTAGAATTAGAAACAAATGCATTCAGGGGAGCTCATGAGTAGCACCAATAGGTAATAAGATGAGGGAAAACAAACTTCGATGAATTGTTCATGTGCAACGGAGACCAAGATTTGCTGGTTAGGAGTGAGTTGGTGTAAGTTGAAGACTCTAAAAGGCAAGGGGAAGGCCCAAAAGGATGTGGGTCGAGGTAGTAAGAAGAGATGTAACCTATCGTCTAATTGAAGTTATGGCCCTTGAGTCTTGATAGAGTGGAATGGCAGAACAGGATTTGTGTAGCTGATCCAAATTAGTTGGGATAAAGCTTAGATGATGACGACGACGGAAAAAGGAGAGAACAAATGAGTTGAGATTTACTATAAAGAAAGATTAAACTAGGAAAAAGAACAAAAAATACTAACGTAAAGAAGTGGGGAAGCCCTTCTGTAAGGAGTTCAATCCACTTTTGCAAGTTATTACTGATTTCAATTTCTTCGGCATCGATTCAGAGACTTTGGCTGGTTATTTTTTTTACCAAACAATCCTGCTTAAAGTGTCATGGCACAGGATGACCTCTGCGATTTATCCAACTGATGGTGTTCTTGTCACCTTTAATCCATAAATTCACTGGCATCTGGGGTTTATATAATTGGTAGCTGGTGTGGATCTCCTGACTTCTGCTTTGGAAGTGGCAATAATCCCATAGTTTTGTAATCATTTGCTTTCTACACAGCCCTCAACTAAATATTTACCACACGAGCCTTCTTTTTTAGATTCACCAAGAAGCTGCATGCCATTGTACCTACATCAAGAGGTGCTTAGATCCCCTTGGCAGCCTTACTTTCATTTTACGCTTACTTCTCAACATGCATTGTCCCTGGATCCTGTATTGAAGTGATAAAAGTCCCTTGATATACATTGTACACCACACTCTGACAGCTTGAGCTTTTGGAGTGAATGGTTGTTTGACATGGTATCAAAGCGGAAGATCCTATGTTCGAATCTCGAGAGCAGCAAAAACATGCCTCTAAAATATTATTCTCCCACGGGGGACCAAGAAAATCAGGTCCGGCTCCGGGACCGGGTAATCAAGCCCGGCCTATTTATGGTGTGAGTGTCCCTCCACCCTCATCAGTATGTTCCCGTGCGTAGTTCCCATCCCGCATGTGCAGGGGGGGGGGGGGGGTGTTGAAGTGATAAAAGTCCCTTGATATACATTGATACACCACACTCTGACAACTTGAGCTTTGGCAAACTATTACTTGTCGATGACCAGCATTAGTTTGAGGGGGGATGTTAGACGGGCTCACATACCTTGTATAGTTAGTTTCCATATGTAGAGGGGATTCCGATTTTCAATTTCATTATTTTCCTTGTATAGATGTTTGTAATCTCTATATATTCAACCCCTTTGGGTTGTCTCAAATACAGAAAAGCTTCAGCTCCTCTCGGTCTTCATCCTGTACCAACTTCCTGCGGCTATATAATACATGTCTCCTGGCTGTTAGCATACCAAATTCCAGAAACCGAAGACTCAGGGTACTGTTGGGTCAAAGATGATTTGACTAACAAAGAACATAGAAATAATGGTTTTCTAGGCCATAGATTTCCAACTTTTTCACTAGGCCTTATTTATTTGTTTGTTTTCATAACATACATCTACAAAAGAGGATTTAGGTGCCAGAGATTTGACTAGAGGGCTTTCGAGCATCTCTTGCTACTATAGAATGCAAGTATTCTCCTCTGCAATAAAACCCATCCAGTTGGTTGCTTCACCTCAGCATTTATCTGTATAGGTTTCTTCTCCTTTTCTTTCTGCACAGATCATGTCAAAGATTATGATTATATTGAATTCATTTTTAATCTAATATTTTTTAATAGCTTCGTGGTAGAGCAGGTAGACAAGGTGACCCTGGATCAACAAGGTTTATGGTGAGGTACTGTTCTGGACAGTGATTTTACTTATTCTTTTTTGAAATGAAACTTTAGTGATAGCTTTTGGAACTACTTGCTTGTTAGAACATGGTCGGTAATCATGTTTTCTTCCTAATGATTATTAATAAAATTGATTACCAGATTATTGTGAAATTTACAGTTGAGTGCACCATTTTCATAGCTTGTGAAGGTTTGCTAACTTTGAAACTTCCACAAATTTTTTTTGATGAATATTTGAAACTTCCATAATTCTAAAGTTATGTTGCTGATTGTCTCCGTTGTATTGATTACTTGGATGACTTTTACTGATCCCCTTGATGCAGACAAGTTGCAGATTCTGGTTGTAGATCTTTAAATCTCCGATCTGGATCTAAATCTCCACAAAAGATGGCAAACTGATGCAACAGAAAGGTGCAGAAGTCAGATCTAGTACACCGCGCATGGTGGATCTGGATTTGTGCTTCAGATCTGGGGCCAAATCTTCAATATAATCACACACAAATGCAACTCAAGTCTGGAACAATTGAATCTAAAATTGTATTTCCAGATGTGAGTCCAAGATCTTCAAAGAGACCTCCCCAGGTGCAGCAGGAAATAAAATAAAGAAATGCAGGCTTCTAGATGATTCCAGACAGCCTCACAGCTGCATGCTAGTATTTGTGCACAAAACATTCTCTCTAGAATAATAAGCAACAAATTCTAAGGAAGCAACACATGCTGGAATGTTTTATTCAATCATCAAAACTGTTGAGTGTATGGACTAGGTATCCTTTTATAGGTCTAATACAAGAAGATTTAGCAGAGATCCTATGGATGTAGACTCTTACTATTCTAGACGCCAGAATATGACATATACCAATAAGAGTAAGACATGTGGACCACAAAACTAATAGAACTAAAATAGCTGTAACTACAGCTTTAGAGCAACTAAAACTCTTTACACATCAACCTTATGGAATGTTTTGTACAACAATACTCATATATTGCGTTTACCTTTGCATAAACATCCATAGGAAAATAAATTGGTTGACGTTTGGGATCAATAAGGACCAACCAATTGATCTAGTGTGATTTCACGGTCCATCAGTCACATAACCAAAGCTGATCATGGGATCAATAGGGGCCTTCTGTTTGGATCAGTGCGCCGTATAGTCCAATCAGACTGCTGAATTTGGTTCAAATGAGTCATCTGATCCAGATCCTTGATCAGACCATCCTAGACCATTGATGTGGTCCATATATAAAATCTGGACAGTCACAAAGTCCAAGTCTTATCTGGATGTCTCGGTGGTCCAGATATTCACTATGGATGGTTGAATTGAACCGATTTTTGGTTAGGATGCTGAGACAGGCCTATATGGGTTGCTACAATCTCATGGTCAGATCTTCAATCGGCTTGCTCGAGTGGTCTGGATACATCTTTTATTGATCGTGTGTGGTCCTGGATACATCATTTGCCCTTTTTTCAAATTATGATAATAAGAGAATGGCGTGAAAAGTAGTAACTTGATCGACATCATCATCCAAGCCTTGTCCCAACTAATTAGAGTCCGCTACACCAATCGTGTTCCGCCATTCCACTTATGGTACATATCCTCAGCCAAAGCGTAAGTAAGTATAAGTTGCAAGCTAGATCTAATTAGATATTGATTAAATGGGATTTTGAAAATAATTGCAATTGGCATTCTTAGTATGGCTGCAAATGGTCCAGGCTTGCCTGTTGGGCCTGGACTGCTTCAGGCAGGGGATGGGCTGGAATTCTAGACCGGACGGCCGGTCTGGGCCTAAAATTTAAGTCCGTTAGACTCAGGCTGTCTATTTTTTTTTTCATCTTCCTCAGTCACTCGAGGTTAATATTACACAGTTTCCATTTATACATTCTTCTGCTTCAAAAACAATCCAAGACACTTTGGCTCCTAGAGTACAGCTTGTTTGCTACCTTTCATTGTTGTTCCAGCTGCCACTCTGCTTTTTGTTCTTATTGCTTTTGTAAACTATCCTCAAGGCTGAAACCACAAATTTTCTCTAAACTTTATGAGGTCACTCATAGAAGGAAATTTAATTAGAAGAGATCTTAAAAGAGGACAAAGTTTGAGGTTTAAATAAAACTTTCACCAAGGAAAATTGTTTAACTTTTGAGGAACCTTTCTACTAGGGAAAACCATGGATATTCTGGGATGAATGACATCAAAAGCATGCTTTACAAGGAGAAATTTTGTACTCCTATTGACGCTCAAGCTTCCGTAGCTCCTAAAATATTTTGACCTGTGTTACATATAACCTATGAAAGCATTAGGAAAAGGATGCATGAAAATCATATGAATTAACAATGTAAATGCTCTAATTAATCTGTTATTTTTATATTCTTCTTTGCTATTGTGCCAACTTTTGAAACTTCTGAAAATTGTTCTATTTTGTTGAAATAAGGTGCTAACCTGTGGACCATATCTGTGATACAAATTTCCAGTTGGAGATGACAAAGCTGAATAAGGACAAAAATAACTTCTAGGCAAAATTCTTCAAAAATAAAATAATAATTAAAAAAAAAAAAAAAAAAAAAAGGAGGAGGAGGAGGAGGAGGATGTTCATGATAATGTGATGCTAAAAGCTACAGATCATGCAACATTGTTTGTTGATTTGAAAGTCAAAGGAATCCTGTAACTTATTATTATTATTTTGTTTGGTCGATGTATTTCACTCATAGACTGAAAGGCTCATCTTAACTTGATCTTGGATATTTATTTATGGGAACAGCTTGCAGGATGAGATGTTTCAGAAGTTCAATTTTGACACAGAGTGGGCTGTTAGACTTATATCAAAGATTACAAATAACGAGGATGTACCCATTGAGGGTGATACAATTGTAAAACAGGTGTGATTCAAGCCTTTAGCTGTTGTCACCTAGTTGTTTAAATCTTGTTCTTTCTGAAACTACGCAAGGTGTTTAACTCAACATTCATCAACTTAAATTTTGTAGCTTTTGGCCCTGCAAATTAACGCGGAGAAATACTTCTTTGGAATAAGAAAAAGTCTTGTTGAGTTCGATGAAGTACTAGAGGTAATTATTCAGTACTTTTTGATACTTGAACTTTGTTCTTAATGGTTTTAATTCTTCTGTGGTGCTTTCCATTTTAAAACATTTTCTTTTGGAACTTTCTTGCCAGGACACTTTTCTGCAAGTCATAAGCAAAAGGGGTTATATACCAAGTAGAAGAATTTTCTGCAAATATTTTGTGCATTACAAGTTGGGGTTTATGATCCCTGTATAGATGTTCAATATAACTGGTAGTCCAAATCGGGAAAAAAAAAAAAAAACAAGTTTACTTGTTTGTAACATGTGCTCGACTGCACCTAGTTTAGTTTACAAACAACAGTTGCTCTCTGCACACGTTCCACACTAAGTATGCATGGTATTTGAATTAATTTTGCTAAGATCAGTCATTCTCCTGAAGGATAAAAGATTTTTTGTCCCTGTCAGCCATTAATTCACATCTCTACCGTCTTGACCAATTGAAATGCTTAGCCTTGAGGTAAGTGTGTGGATTTCATTGAAGAAGAAAGAAAGCTTCCGCAGTCCAGAGTGACCTTTAATTGTCCATCCAATGATACTGGAGAAGTCTCCTTTGACAATTCTAGGACTGGAGAATTTTTCCAAACTAAACTCGGTCGTTCTTTAAGAGCTAGAGCTTCTGGCTTTTCAGAGTCTCCCTCGCTGGTGGGGTTGAAGTAAGAAAGTGCAATCTCACCCTTCTTGTTTTTCATCATACCAGTAACCCCACTAGGCCCAGGATTCCCAGCTATACGAGCTATGTAAATACAACTTCACCACCCCATGGTGGGGTTTTCCAATATGACTTGACAATCATCTTGCCGTTTTTGGTATTTCCCATCAAGGATCAATCTGTCAAGAATTCTGACATAGAAACACCCTGTGACTCAGGTCTAATGAGGGTCCATCTTACGATGGAACTTTGATTCTTTCCATCAGTTTAGACAACGGGCTTAATGTTAAAGATTTGATCATTCTTTCCTTCAACTTCTCTCAACAAAAAGCCTCTGGAAGTCTCCAAATGATTCTTCCCAGCTTTGAAAGGATCCTTGTCCCAACTTCTAAGAACATCACCACGGCTTCTTCTAGAAATTCCCTTTATGTTAAAGAGGTCTAGAACTGTTGCATGAAGTGGGAGTGGGTGCTGTTAATTGCCAGTTTTCTGAAAACTAGTAGTTGAAAGCATCTAGGAATTGTTCATATTATATATAAATTATATTTGTGTTATAAAACTATGTATTTTAAAATGAATACACTTTTGTAGGACTAAATCTTGTTTGGCTGAGTGGGTCTCTCGTATAAATATGTTAAAGGATTTTAATTTTCTGTTTGCTTGAGTGGGTTGCTTTGGTGCATCATCTCTCTGCACTCTTTTAATAAAACTTTCATTGCTTTTCAAAAATAAAAATAAAAAAACGAATGCACCATATCTCTAATTATGAGAAGTTACACTCGTATGGGAAGTTAGATTTTCTTAAAATCATGTACACATATGATTAATCTTAATATGAATGATTATCTTGTTTTTTTGGTGGCAAACGGGGTGACCACTGCATGTATATAGGAGATAATTAGCAATAAATCCACAAAAAAAAAAAAAAAAAAAAAAGAAAAAGAAAAAAAAAAAGGAAAGATGGTTCTCAGTAGTTGGAAGCGTGAGGAGAATCACAGTTCCTGCAAGAATTGAATTGAAAGTGCAAATATGCAGTTTGAAGCGGGAGTGTTAGGTGAAATGGAAGAATCATACAACTAAGGTCGAGAAAGTAAGCCAGATCTTCCAGGCCACTTGACAGAAAATGACTAAATGGTGGACCAGTTCCTTGTTGTTGCATGTGAAGCACATATCGGGCAGCTTGTGATCTTGGTGTTGGAGATGGTTGAGAGTAATAATTTTATTTGCCACAGCCTCCAAGCTAAAGCTTTAACCTATGGGGAACCAGAGAGTTCCAAACAAGGGGAAGGACTTGGTTGAGAAGCACCCTCCCATTTTCCATTTTACACACTCGTCTTCCCCATCAAAATCAGTCATTTTTTCATTTAGTCACAGTTTGACATTTTGTTTTCTACAAATATTTGATTTAATATTGTACCAATAATTGTTCTACTAGTTAGGACATGAGGTGTTTCTTGTTTGTTAAAATTGATTACGGTACATTGAAGCATCCAGATATTTTGCTCTCTTCTTTCAGGTGCAACGAAAGCATGTCTATGATCTTAGGCAATTGATATTGACAGGGGATTCTGAGAGTTGTTGCCAACACATTTTCCAGTGAGTGTCCTCCTTATTCTCCCCAACCTTTAATGGTACGAACTGCAGCTTATGCAGACAGCCCCAAATAGTGCACATTTCTATGGTGTTCATATTAAATGTCATTTTATGTGGTTATGGTTTTGTATATATTTATTCTTTTATTTTTTTATAGAGATTTTGACTGACATATTTCAGTGCATATGATGTTAGAGATAATTGCATCTCAGCATTCCATGGACTATATAGTTTTGTAAGATGGAATACTTGTGTTCATTTCTGTATCTAGTACATGAGAAATGCCAAGCCATATCTCTTTTTTTTTTTTTTTTTTTTTTTTTTTTTTTTTTTTTTTGAGAGAGAGATAACAACAATTTCATTAAGAAGGCTCGCAAAAACGAGCAAAGAATACAACGGCATCACCAAAAAAAATCAGGCCCAACACTCCAAAAAACTGGAGATTCTTCTAATAACCTCCTCGGCTCTAGCCTGATAATTTCTAAAACAGCAATCATTCCTCGCTCCTCAAATAGCCCAAAACACCGCCATAATGCCAAGCCATATCTGTAATATATTTATCGGCATCTCCGATTCTGTTTCTGTTTCTGGCTGGGCAATGGCATGAACATGCCATGCACTTGGTTCTAAAATGTTGAGGTATTCATTGATGGCTTCTATTTTGTAGTACTCAGGCAAGTAGTGAAGCTTAATACATTGTAAATATGTGTTTTTATCTGTTATTCTGTTAATCTTGTCTTGATAGTGTTAGTTTTGAATTTCCAACATTTCTCATTAGTCGTAGAAGATGGTATTTCCTGATTGGACAGATCGATCAACCAGAACTTTTCATGAGATAGTGGGAGATGAATCCTGTGTTGTAAATCTACTGCCTCGATCTGCTTGCAGGGACCATGAAGATATCATACTTCGTTGTTATTAAGAATTTCTCATTGTCTGGGAAATACTGGACTTCCCTATACTTCTTGAAAGTTTCTTTCCTATTTCCCTTTTTAAATAAATACATGATGATATTGTAGTTGATGAGGTATAACTTATTGTGCTCGAGGGAAAACTCTGTCAAACAATTTGCAGCATATCTTTGGTGTCAAATCATTCCAAGTACTTAGATAACTTCTTTCTATGACATATATTTGTCTACTTAGTGGTTACTTACCCAGAGCTTTGCTAATTACCCAGAGCTTTGCTAAGCTCACATGTGTGTGCAATAAACCTCATGTACATGCCACACATGTACCTGCATGGCACGATTGGTGCGAGATCCAATCTACCCACAGGCATCATTATATTGATGCCCTAGCCCAAGAATCAGGTTGGTCCACTGGTCAGGTGGGCCACAGTTTGCAAAACAAATGTACGGCTCTGAAACCTTGGCTGAAGTTTTCTAACCCATCCACCCTTTTCCAATAATAGGGCTCTCATGTAGTGGAAACATGTAGAAGGGTAGACCAACCTGATGGATGAATTGGATCTTGCACCTATGTGCCATTCTCATGTTGTGGAAACATGTAGAAGGGTGGGCCAACCCGATGGATGAATTGGATCTTGCACCTATGTGCCATTCTGGCATACATGATGTGTACATGAGTTTGATTGCCCATGCATGTGTGCTTAGCAAACTTCTATTTGCCCATGCTTTATTGTGAACGCAATTTACTTATAGTACATTATGTGACCCGATGAAGAGGCTAAGGAAAAAAAATAAAACTCTTGTAGGTACATGCAAGCAGTGGTAGATGAAATCATCTTCGGAAATGTTGATCCAATGAAGGTATTGTGGGTGTCATTGAACGATGTACATTATGTTGTTCACCTTTTAATGCTTATATGGTCCCCCTTTTTTTCTAGCATCCAAGTAAATGGAATTTGGGTAAGCTCTTGAATGAGTTTATTGGAATTGGAGGAAAGATATTGGCTGGTAAGAGAATGTTGCTTTGTTCTTTCCTTCTGTTCAATAATTTATCTGCTTCTTGGAATGGTTTAAAAAAAACCAATGTAATGAACCATGTCATGGATGAGCAATCATGAAGCCGGAATTTCTTCAGATCCATTTACAGGGATCAATGAGCAAGCTGTGCTGTCATCTCTTGAAAGGTTACATGAAGTGAGCTCTGTAGAGGTTGATGGATTTTCCCTTCCGAACTTGCCAGTACCTCCAAATGCATTCAGAGGAATCCAGAAGAAAAGCTCTTCCTTAAAACGGTGGCTTAGCATATGCACTGATGAGTCAGCAAAGTGAGTACGAGTCTCAGCTCAATATTTTATTCCTTGTTGTGTGTTTTCTCATCTCATTAGCTCCATGGGGATCTCCATGCTGCATATAATGTAGGAAGGGAAGATACCAAGGAACCGCTAATCTTCTTCGCAAGTACCTCGGTGACTTTTTGATTGCTTCCTATTTGGAGGTTGTACAAGAATCTGGTTATGACGATGCATATATTCAAGAAATTGAGGTAATATTCTCTTTCCATTAGTTTCTTTCTTTCCCACACATACACGCACCCCGAGGTATTTAAGTAACTGGCGTATCAGCCAGCTTTGGGAAAACTGTTACAGCTGGCATTTCGGCACATTTTCATAACTGGTCGATGCAGCCCTGTAAGGGCTAAATTTTTTTCTATTCCTTTTTAGGAAAAAAATTCTCAAAAAACATTGGTGCAATTCTTAAAAGAAAAGGAAAAAGTGAGGAACCCATTTTTTTTTTTTAATTTCCGTTTTAAACATGTATTTGATGGTGTAATGGGCCATACTTCAATAAAAATGTTGTTTGTCAGGCATGTCAACTTGACCTGCTAAAGGTCAACCAAACAGGCCCGGATCGAACACAAATCAAGCATAATTTGGTGAATTAAGGCCTGTTATATACAACAAAAGGATGGTGGTAAATGAAAAAAAGTGATTGTTTTCCTCTTCCAATATTTCCCAAAATGTTTTACTCCGCTTCGGTTCATCGAATACTACTCAAATCTTGTCTTTTGATCATCAAAATAGGACAAAATCTAGTTTAAACTTAGCTTCTAAGCCATCTTCATGGTTGAAATGAATAAAGAAGTGGAAAAACGAGACAAAAATTGGAAATAGAAAATTTCAAATTTGGCCTTTTATGGTTGTATCGGCCTGTAACAGCATGTCCGCCCTATAACGGTGCCAATATGGGGTGTGTTGGCCCGTATCAGTACGGCCTCTTTTTTCATAACAAACTGATTCACCCCCTGTATCATGTAATGTGGGTAACCATTTCCTTTACATAACAGTCTGTGGCCGTAAAGTCAGCATTTTTTAATACCATGATGCACAGGCACAGGGAAATGATCAGGTGGACGTCTGTGCAAAAATGATGCTGCTATTCCTAACCATTTGATCAATATCCTATAAATATGTGCAGAAACCATGCATTTCCAAAAAAAAGATGTGCCAAAATCATGCAGCATTGCTGATTGTAGGATTCGATTTTGTGTACATTGATACCTATCTATATTTGCACACAGAGTAATTGAAAAATAATAATCAAGGATGTCATGTTTGTAACTGGGAAAAATTCTGATCCATTTCTTCGTTGAATACAGAGAGCGGTGTTTGTGAAAACTCTCGATTGTTTCTGGAGAGACCATTTGATAAATATGAATAGGCTCAGTTCAGCGGTAACTCTCATTCTCCTTCTGCAGATTGATTGCTTTTCAGTGCTCCAAGGACGTATCCACCATCTGTGTCTTCTAACATGTCAGCTTATGTGATTATTTTGGCAGGTGAATGTGAGGAGTTTCGGGCATAGGAACCCACTAGAAGAATACAAGATTGATGGGTGTCGATTTTTCATATCCATGCTTAGTGCAACCAGAAGGTTGACTATAGAATCCCTCTTACAGTATTGGTCATCCCCAATGGAGTCAGAAGAGTTATTTGTGCCATAGATTCCTCTGTACCATATCTCGTGGTTTTAGACAAGTGGGTTTTTTCATTTTCTTTCTTTCTTTCTTTTTTAATTTTTTAATTTTTAAAATTTTGTTTTTTCGCTCGTTGTTGTGTGCCATTTTATTTGTAGTGTGCGATGGTCATTAATGCCTGAAGTGCCTGCAATAACTGTAAGAGATATTCTACTGTCAAGATCTACCCCCATACGGACTGAAAAAACCCAAATGTGACAGTAGAAACTCTCATACAGGTGAGGAGGCCTCTGAATGGGCCATCCCTATTCAGTAGATTAGGCTAGACCTGTCTTTTGATCTTATGACTCTCAATTAGGATCTTGCACCTAACGGGCTCGAACCCTAGCCTTATTAAACTGATAGGCTTGAGTTTTGTATCAGCTTAATGTTGGAATGGATGGACAGGTTTGTTTTTTTTTTTTAAATAAAATGGTGGGGCCCACGATCGGTGCTCTGTGGGCCCCACCATAATGTATGTGTTTCATCCATGCCGTTCATCTATTTTTAAAGATCATTTTATGTCTGAAAACAAAAATGAGATATATCCCAATCTGTTTCCGCGCTGCTGTGGGTCATTTAGCTCTCTTTTATATGAGAATGGACTGATTCCCTTTTATTTATTTCCAGTATCAGAAAGATCTTATTCTGCTCAAAGTCGTTTGCGCTTTTGTATGGCCGGCCAAATGGGAAACTAAAACTTGTCAGCTTGTATTCATTCATCCTTCAAATGCCAGTACATTCGCCTCACACGTGAAAAAAAGAAACACCAGTGCAAGATCCAAGCCGTTCATCAGGCTGTCCAGGAGCCAAAGTTAGGGTGATGTAACTATCAAGGGAGCTACAGTTGTACATCTAACTAGGCAACAGTCAAATTCTTTTGGGTCATCGAAAGAAAAAATAAAAAAACAAAACCAACGGCTACAGAATCTTGTTACAATGCATCCGGATGAACGTTAGGGAGAAGAAGAGAGTTGCATAAAAGCATCCAATCACACACCGAATGTGACGTCCTACACTCCCATATTCTACTCCATTTTCCTTGCTTGAATGTTTGAAAATCTCGCTCTCTTGACCAGCCGCTTTGTATCGTTTTCAGAGTCAATCGCAACGGTATCCAAAAAGAATATACATAAGGACTGGAATCCTCCGAATCCAGTCTGTAGGGCCCACCATTTTGTGTATGTAAAAACCCAATGTCTATCTGGTTCTATGATCAATTTTAGTCCATGATATGAAAAAATTAAATTAAATTAAATAGATCCATGACTCATATGGGCCGCATCACATGGAATAATGGAGATGGAATGTTAACCATAGGTTTGTGTATAGGACCACCATAGTGTGTATCTTTCATCAAAACCGTTAATCAGGTGTTACTGACCATGATGAAGAGAAAATACAAAAAGGTCAGCCTTAGACAGAACTCAGGAGGCCCACACCGTGTGAACCTAGCAGTTCTGGGATCAATTTTATATCGTTACCATTGGCGTGGCTCATGTTAGTTTTTAATCGGGCTTATCTTCTGTCTGTATATGTACTGTCCAAATAATATAATGGTTCTCACCTGATCTACGAGTGTGGATTTTACAGATAAGACACGGTGGACCTATAGACCTTGGGTGCTATTTACGCGCTGCATAAAACAGGTGTTATAGACGATTCCGGTCTTATACATAAACACTCCTTATATCATCATTCATCTCTCTCTCATTTCTATCTTAGCCCATCTGAAATCGCCATGACCGTTACTCCGTTGGCCATAGAAATGGATTCGGGTGAGAAGCGACTCAACGAGCTCGGATACAAGCAAGAACTCAGAAGAGAGATGGTTTTTTTTTTTTTTTCTTTTCTTTTTCTCTGGACTTCGTTAATTTTTCCTTTTCTTTTCTATCCTTTTTTATTTCCTTTAATGGTTTTTTTTTTTTTTTCTCCGGCTGGTGCAGACTCTATTCAAGACGCTGGCGATCTCTGTCTCGACGATAACTCTTTTCACGGGTGTAACTCCTCTCTACGGCTCGAGCCTGCTCTACGCCGGACCAGCGAGCCTCGTGTGGGGATGGCTTGTTGTCTCTTTCTTCTCGTGGTTCGTCGGGATTGCCATGGCTGAGATCTGCTCCTCTTTCCCTGTCTGTTTTTCTTTCTTACTTAATCCTTTTAGTGTTTTAGTATTCCATCTGAATAGCCTGGATCCAGGAATTATGGTACATCCATTCTGTCAGTTTGGGTCACTTACAAGTTTGTGATATGCACATCTGGGGATTCAGATGTGATTTTTTGTTACATATATAGGTTACTCATTCCCAGAAATTTATGAATCTGACGCGTTCTTGGCGTTCCACCCCCACAGACAACAGGTTCCCTTTATTTCTGGGCCGCCCATTTATCTGGACCCAGGTGGGGCCCATTTGCATCCTGGTGCTGTGCTTGGCTTGAGACAATCGGCCTCATCACCGGAGTAGGTGCACAGGTACCATCCCTCTCCTCAAACTGTGGTCCCTATTCCAAATATCACACTGATCAGACAATCTCATCCATCTGGACCACTGCCCATTGGATATCTGGTTAGGATGGTCTGAATGGTATGATTTTTTTTTTAGTTACGCTCCATCCACGATGAGACCTGCTGTTTGGACGGTCTGGATTGACATAAATGTCTGATAGGCATCTACTTCATACGTTGGCAGGCTTATGCAGGATCCCAAACATTGCAGAGCATCATTTTACTGTGCACCGGCACAAACAAAGGTGGGGGCTACTTTGCTCCTCGAGGAATATTCTTCTGTATGTACGCGGGCCTCACCATCATATGGGCTGTCCTCAACACATTTGCAATTGAAGTCATTGCCTTCATTGATGTAATCTCAATATGGTGGCAGGTACGTTTTCGTGTACTCCTGTTGTAAGTGAAATGATCACCTACAACCATTTATAGGTTAACATACATGTAGTCCATCTGATCCATGAATAAGGTGGGCCTCACCATAAATATCACGTGGGCTGAAAATCAGATTGGTACACTCAACAGAGATACCCCACAGGCATATTGAATCAGACCATTGATCCGTCGACCTGTCTGATGATGATGAGTGGACATGTGACCTTCATGGTAGGGCCCACCTTTTGCAAAGTGCCGATATTCCATACATTGACACATTGGCACATGAGATAGATTAACAAATGCTTCAGTTTTATTGTTAATGCATCCAAATCAAGGGCTACTCATTTTGATTTGGTAACATTTTAATCGTCCATCATATTACACTTCTATTTTATGATATATGGAAAAAAAAAAAAAAAAAAAAATTCCTTTTCTCAATTTTGAATTATCTGACTACCCAATCTAATTAATTCAACAAAATATTCTAAACTTTATTATTATTTTTTTTAAGTTCATCTTACAAGTGCTAATATCACAGACTATTGGAGGTGTTGTGGTGGTTATAATGCTTCCGATCGTGGCCCCAACCAGGCAATCTGCCTCCTATGTGTTCACCCATTTTGAAACATCGCCGGAGTCGACCGGGATAAGTAGCAAACCTTATGCAATCATTTTATCAGTTCTTGTTAGTCATTACTCTATATATGGATACGATGCGGCCGCACATCTAACGGAGGAAACTAAAGGCGCGGACAGAAACGGCCCGATCGCTATCCTTACAAGTATAGCAATCATCTCATTATTTGGATGGGGATATGTTCTGGTTCTTACTTTCAGCATTCAGGTATTTATTGTTCAGGAACTGTTGGATTAGTTCTAGTGGACCATCATCTTGCTGATTGTCGGGATGGAATTTCTCATGCAGGATCCAAGCTACTTGTATGATACAGCCAATGAGACTGCTGGAGCATTGGTACCAGCACAGATACTGTATGATGCATTCCATGGAAGGTTTCACAATGCCAGTGGGGCCATTGTTTTGCTCTTTGTGATCTGGGGATCCTTTTTCTTTGGTGGTCTCTCTGTCATGACTAGTGCAGCTAGAGTGGTAAGAAAGTGCTCAGATACAAAAGAAAGCTAACCAGTAGTAAGGTTTTTGCTATGAGGAAATACACAAAGTTCAATCAAGCGTTTTGCTTGGCCCAATTTATTGTAGATGTGGGGCCCACCTTTTACAATCTACACCGTTCATAATGTCACCCCATGATGGATGGGGTATACCCAAATCTCTTTCATCAGATGATCTTAACCATCCGCTTGAAACACTGTTAAATGCAGACTGTTGGCTGATGGTTGAGATTGCCCATTTTTCGATAGGATGGCTAGGATCATCTGATTGGGGGGATATTGGGGCATAGTACATCCCCTGTAGGGCCCACTGGATCAGAGGCTAGTGCTACCAAAGTTGGGCCCACATATATAATTGCTTGATAGAAAAAGAAAAAGGCAGTTGCTCATGTGTGGACGCGGATTTCCTGTAAAAGCCTTTTGCAGGAAGTTCCTGCGCAGCTGGGAACCTAGGAAGGGTCCACCGTGATGTTTGTGAGATATCCACGCCATCCATCTGTTTTTTGATCTCATTTTAAGATTTGAGACCAAAAGTGAGCAGGATTCAAGACTCAAGTGGACCGCACTAAAGGAAAATGTAGGTAGGGAAATTCTTACCATTGAAATCTTCCTGGGGTCGATAGTGATGTTTACCTGCCATCCATACCGTTCATAACGTCATTCCTATCATTCCTATTGGGATGAACTGAAAACATAAATATTAGCATGATTGAAAACTTACGTGGCCCCACAAATATTTCAACTGTGTACATTCAATCCTCACGTTTTCAGCCCACTTGAGTATCAGATCCGGCTCATTAATTTTTGGCCTAGCACCCAAAATGAGCTCAAAAAACGGATGGTCGGGTGGATTTCTCAAAAACATAACGGTGGGCCCCACCTAGGTTGCCAGCGCAGGAAGTTCCCGCGAACGGGTTTCTCGGGAAATCCGCGTCCCTCATATGTTAACCTTGTCTAAATGACTCGGTGAGACTCATATCAACTGTCCGACCCTGAGTCAAGCTGGGACATTCTCAAATAGAGACTGAATCGGCCTGACTCACCCGTTCGGGTACTACCAAAGCCGAGTTGACTCGAATGAGTCATGTCAGACACGTCCGAGTCGTGTCAGACTCATGTTCAGGACCAATGTGGTCCATTTCACATCTAACATGGCTCACTGCAACATAACATGTTACAGGTATATGCTCTCTCTCGGGACCGCGGCATCCCGTTCTCGTCGATCTGGCGCCGGTTGCACCCCAAGCACAAGGTGCCGGCCAACGCCGTGTGGTTATGCGCAGCCGTCTGCATTCTAGCTGGACTCCCCATCTTGAAACTGAACCTTGTCTTCACAACCATCACTTCCATATCCACCGTTGGATGGGTCGGCGGGTATGCGGTCCCGATCTTCGCCAGGATGGTCATGGATGAAAAAAACTTCAGGGCGGGGCCCTTCTATTTGGGCCGAGCTAGAAGGCCCATTTGCTTGGTGGCATTGCTGTGGATCTGTTACACGTGTTCGGTATTCCTGTTGCCTACTGTCTACCCCATCAAGTGGGACACTTTCAATTATGCCCCAGCTGGTTTGGGTGTGTGCTTGATGTTGATCATGTTGTGGTGGGCCTTAGATGCAAGGAGATGGTTCAAAGGACCTGTTAGGAACATTGATACTCGGGTTTTGAGAGAGGAGACTGATGGGAACTTTGATATGTGTCATGGAAATGCTTAGCTTATGCTTGCATGGGCTGGCACGTACGGCAGGTTGTAGGATAACACCAGGGAACATTATCAGTAGGGCTGTAAACGGGCCGGTGCTATTCAAAATTCTGATTTTTTAGGCCGGACCCGGCCCATTAACACCCCTAATTAATTATCAGTGTACTTTCATATGGAAATGGATGGAGAGGATCTGATGTAGTGACATTAGTAGAGTGTTTGCTATCCCACATACGTGTATAGAGCAGAACACGCACATGTTTCCACATGTGCGGAACATCCTGGACCTTAATCAGGAAGGGCACCAGCCAAAGTTGGTGATTGTTCATTGCCAATTGCTCCTGGACCCATATAACGGTTAGGGACTGCCATTTGCATGGGGCTGTCAATGGGCCAGGCTAGCGTGTCTGGCTTAGCCCATCTTGTGCGGGTTTATGTTGAGATACTAGGCCCGAGGGCTGACTCGTACCTAAAATTTAAGCCCGTTTATTAACTCGAAGTGGCCGGGTTCTGTCTAAGAGCTAGTCAGCCTGCACAAACCTGGGCCAGCCCAGCCCAGCTCATTTAAGGTTTCAAGGCATTTTTGTCAAATCATGTATATAATCCAGCCGGCACAAACCCCGCATAACATACATAATGTTAAGATTTTGTGCCCAAGACACGTGCGCGAAGCATTCAAAGATATCATACTTAATAGAATACAAGGGTAAATACACATGCACTATTTATGAGGTTAGTTGTGTGATGGTACATCTAATCCAATTGGGCCAATTGGTTTATCAGGTGAGCCACACAACATGGAATAGTTGAGATGTGATGCTCACAATTAAAAACTTTCTAAATTATGTGTGGAGCTTACTATGATGGGTTCAAGACATCCAATCCGTCCATCATGTCCATGGGTTAATACTTTCTTAGGTCTTTAAAAAAATATTTTTTTTTTATTTTACGTGATTTAAAAATTTTGATAGAATTTAAGTTCAAAGGTTTATGTGATGTGGATACCCTCTTTTTACGTGCTAAACACTTTACAATTACTATTTTTTAAAAGTTTTTAAGGCTTCACAGGAGATTAGAAATCATAATTAAAAAGACATATTTACCCACGCGAAATATGCATATTTACTCTTGAAAAATCACTACTTAGAGCCAAGCTTATTGGCCATTATACCAAAGAACGAGTATCGGGAATCTCAGTTACAAATCAGTAGCTCTGCTAATGGCACATATGCTGCTGGATGCACAAGTACCAGAGTAGCACATGTGTATGAGATCTGAGCCATTTATTTGGTGAGCCAAGGTGAACGTTCGAGGCCAAAGTCTGCCTGGCGCAACCCATCCGACTTTCGACTTGCACCTGTGGCTCATGTGATTGGCAGGCTACCTGACTAGGGTGTGTTCTTGTTTTTATATTTGTTTTTATTCTTTTATTTTTTTATTTTTTATTTTTTTTTTTAATTTTTACACGCACTCGCAGTCTACACACCTATGCACTTACAACACAATAGATTCTCACCAACGGAGACGGATTGGCTACTCCCCCTGACACCAGCCCCGTGGCTGATGGTCGGTCCTCTGTGGGCCCCACTATGATGTGTGTGTTTCATCCATTCCGTTCATCAATTTTTAAAGATCATTTTAGGGCTTAATACAAAAAACGATAGGGATAAAAATCTTAGCTTGACCACACCACGGGAAAAAAATAATGATTGGATATCTACCATTAAATTCCTCCTAAGGCCCACTGTACTGTTTATTTGACATCCAATCTGCTGATTAGGTCATAAGATCCAGATGAAGAAAAATAAATAAATATCAGCTTGATCCAAAACTTTTATGGCCCCAAAACGTTTTTAATGGTCAACTTTCATTCAACACTGTTTCCCGTAATGTGGTTCACTTGAGATTGATATATACCTCATTTTTTCTTTCATGCAACAAAATGATCTATAAAAATAGGTAAACGGAATGGATGAAACACATAAATCATGGTGGGGCCCACAGAGCACCGACCACCGGCCATTGGCCGGTGGCAGGGGGAGTAGCCAATCCGTTTCCTACTCGAACTTGAAACTCATATGAATATTAGACATAAGTAAGGAACCGACTACGGTATATGTTGAAGTAAGCCCCACACGTATGCCATTCGGCACGCATGTAGCGTGTCCCTCCCCATGCCACTCAACTCGCTAGAGCTTCCCCATCGCATATTCTCCCTATAGGAATTATCGACCTTGGTCTCATTTACCACCGTATGCACATGATTTCAATTCTGACAAGTGTGGTCCATTTTCAGCAATCAAGACAACCAGTCTCTTAAATCCGGACGTGTACTCTCCCCACCCCGAAATCTACGAAAAGATCCATCTGATAAATATCACAACCTTTTGCTTCTCTTCTCAGACGTCTATTTGTTCTCCAGTAATGAAAAGACTAATCGTATTTTATCAATTATAAAAAATTTTATGTCCAGTCCATCAAAATTGGGGAACATCTGACCAACGGTCCAGATTAGAAAACCAAGTGTCCCACTTACCAGAATTTGAACAGCGTGTGTACCGTGCAAAGTGCCCCAAATCAAATATCAGTTCATTTGCTCGACGTGGGCAAACGGCGGTCGGTCGTCATCAGGGAAACAAACGAGAGAGAGAGAGAGAGAGAGAGAGAGAGAGAGATGTTGTATTTAATTATCCAGACATTCGAAAATCACGAAGAAATCGGAGTTGCCGATCTTTCTCTCCCTGGGCGTGTCGCAGCTGCCAATCATAGCTTGCCTGCCACAACCAACGGCTGTGATGGTGATATCTTTGTCTACCCACATTTCCTCACAAACGTAAGTTAGCTCTCCTTTTATATGTTGCATCTGCTTCTTTATTAGTTGTGATTTTCACATGGAAACTGAGAATTCAGTTTCTCATGGAAACTGATTTCTTGGAAATTGATAATTCATACTAACAGAAAGACAAGCTAGGATTCTTAGGTTTCTACTCAGCAGATTAAATAACAAGCAGCTTACAAGGAGCTAATTACATCAATTGAATGTAATAAAAGAGGTGATTTTAATTGTAGGGTATGATTGGTTAGTCAAATTTCATGAAATATCATGAGTGTTCAAACAATTTAGACTGACTAATCATGAAATATCATGATATTTGGCTCAACCAAACGCACCTATAATCTGCGTTTGTTTTTTTTTATTTTATTTTATTTTTTACTTTTGTGTCCTCTCATGGAGCTGCTAGAGACAAACATGGATCCGACGCAATTTGGGTGCCAAAACCCTAGGTGCAGACCGCGTGCACATCGGTGACACCCAAATCACCGCTGAATGAATGCAAAGGGTCTGTTTGAATGCCACCCATTTTAAATTTCTTATGAAATCTTCATACTGGCTCAGGAAAGTTGCTGTTGCCCTGTTTTTCGAAAAATGAGTTTAACGAGGTGGGGATTGACTTTCTCGCAAAAATGTCTGTATGTTCTGTGTGATTGGAAAATTTAAACCGTTTATCAAACTCGACATCATGGGAAACCCACTTGGATGAAATTTCAGGCCTATTGCACACCTGAGTGGGTCCAATCGTAAGTTCAAATCCAGCCATTGGTATGATTCTGACAGTTGCTAACACTCCTGTCAGGAGAAAAATGCGTTAAAACCTTATTATCAATGGCACCCAAAAACACCCAATCCAATTCGGATTTCCTCACTTCGCTCCTTCCTAGTATTGCTTGCCATGAGCTCTATCGACAGATTTCCTATGAAGTGGGAAGATGGGACCACCGCGGCATGAAATTCCAACATTACCACCAAATGAAACCAGGCACTTGAGATTGATGAAGCTTTATTAATGCCATTTTACATGATGATGAGTCCCCCCCCCCCCCCCCCCCCCCCCCCCCCCCCCCCCCCCCCCCCCTTTAAAGATGGGATGCATTGATCTTCCAAGTGTCTTCTACATAAGCTGCCTCATGAATCCAATTCAAATCCAAAACATTAACTTTGCCCTGAAAAACTGATTAATATAGGCTCTTGAGACTCAAAGCAGATACTGTATATGGAGTTGAAGTTCTATATAATATTTCTAAAATGGATATGGATGGAAATTGGTTCATAATGACAAGCTGTGACTGAAGATATAAGACATTGCTTTCAAGCTTACAGCAACATGCAATAGGTGTAGTTGAGTTATGAACGCATTAATACGGACTAATTGATACTGCTTCTAACTAGTAACTGCTTGTGGTTGTTAAATGAATAGTATGCTTCCGGCAGATAAAAGCTCTCTAGCACGAGTACCTGCATACATCTTTTGAAATTTGAACATGATCTGTGGTACCATGCCAAATTCTGGATAAGTTGCTGGGGGAAGCTGTAGTCCAAAACTGCATTTACAAGCAGCTTAAATCTTTGTATAAACAGGAGAATGCAAAGAATAATTCTATTGTGCAAGTTCAATCGATGGAAACCACATACGGTGAGGAGTTCAAGGCTCGTGGCTCATGCTTCACACTCTTTACAAATGGAGATAAAACAATTTTATGCCAACTTTTCACAGAAAAAAAAAAAAAAAAAAAGAAAAAAAAAAAAAAAGAGAGAGATTAAAAAGAAGAAGGTATATTCTAAGATAGTATGCATTGGTGATCTTGATTTTAAATAGCAGTTCCAGAGTGCAACTCGGCTGTAGACGGAAACCAGGATGACTCACCCTGACTAATTCTGTCACACGACCCCCCTTTGGTCTGGCGACTCATCCCGGTCTCTGACTGGAGCCGATATGAGCCTTAGTTGCATGATCCTTCTAACTAGGTGCAGTCCCCGCTTCGAGTTGCACTTCAGATGTGCTCCTGCTTCATAGCTGTTTATACTTGCTAGCATTTCGAAACAAACGCTTCCATACTCCCGCAACTGAAGCCGTTGTTGGTTTGCTTGCACTTTGCGCAACTATAGGTGAATCTGAGTCATAGCAGACAGTATTTAGAATCATGTTGGGGATGTTTCCTTATTTGCTACACTGTGATGCAAAAATGTACTAGAGTTGTAAAGGTTGTCTGATTCTCAGAAAATTTATGTATTATTTGACATGTAATGGTGACAATTTTGGTGCCACGAGTTAGCTGTCTCTAATGATGGCTTCTTGTCACTACTAACAGACTGTGCTTGTTCAAACATGCAGCTTCTCCGAAGTGGCAACAGAGTGCTTGGAACTGTAGCCAAAGGCAAGTCTGCTTACTATGTTTTACTTGTAATTTCCTGCATGGAATAATTTGTGCATAATTTTATCTCCTTTACTTTTAACATTATTTATATTCCAATATCAGCGGCTCATTGTTGTAGATTTGTTAATTCATCAGGGAATTATCTTCACAAGGCTCCTGCTTGGTTGGGGATGAAGCATGGTCTATTTAACAACCAATCAACAAAAGTCCTTTCTCTTCAGTGCTCAGTGAGGCATGTGCGGACAGCATGCGAACACTCTAATCTGGAGATACCATTGAAACATCAAGATAAAGCTTCTTTGGACTTCTTGAGGGACAAGAAGATAGTGCCTCACTCAGATCCACCCAGTAGCAAAGATGTTGACCTTCTGCATCAATTTATTGATCGTAGGTCCGCTTTCAAATAACTCCCTATGATCCTATTCCATAGTTCCATATGATTACAAGTAGCATAAAGCTTTTCACTGAATGACAATGGGGAAGATGATAGCAGCTAAATGTATCTTGCATCCTTACTGTTTTTTGAGGTGGCAAATACTGATTAGTTATTCCCTACTGATTATGTTTGCAGTCGTCAGCTCATGGTTTTGACTGGAGCGGGGATAAGCACGGAGGCTGGGATTCCTGATTACAGAAGGTTTTTATTTCTCTATTTTTCATATATCTTGTATGGTGTACACTAAGCTGGAAATAATGACTGGAGTCTGGCATGTCAATGTAATTCGAGTGTAATTAGTATTGCGAAGGTCACATCCATGTGCAATAAAGCTCATCTACATGCCATACGATTGCTGGCATGGAATGATTGGTCTGAGAACCAATCCATCTATCAGAAAGGAACCACTTTATGGATGTCCTAGCCCAATAATCAGGTGGATTGTCTATTTACCCTGTTGTTGATCTAGAAGAAAGAAAGAATGGAAGGAGGAGGAGAGAGTGGAGAGCATAAGAAGCTCCACATGCCCACCCTCTTTTGTTTTATTACTAGAGCTTTCACTTAAAAGTTGAAATTACAAGAGTACCCTTATAGAAAGAAACATAAAGAAACACACTACTAAAGACTTCTGTACACTCAACCCAAACGCATAAGGATTAAACTCCAATAGGATGACCACACGTGTGACCATTTCAGACGTGTGGACACGTAACATGTGTCCACATGTGTGATCACGTCACACGTGTGACCATTCTAACACTCCCCCTCAAGTTGGAGCATATATATCATAAATGCCCAGCTTGTCCAAAAACCTGTCTAGATGAGCTCGACTTAAAGCTTTTATGAACATGTCAGCAACTTGATCTTCAAATTTGATGAACGGTGTGGATATTTCCTTATTTGCAACCTTCTTTATGATGAAATGGCAATCCACTTCAATATGCTTGGTCCTCTCATGATGAACTGGATTATTGGCGATATGTGACAGAGCTTGATTATCACAATATAGATTCATGGTAGTATCAACTATCAACCACAAAACCTAACTCATACATTAATGTCTTTAGCCACACAAGTTCACATGTGGTATGAGCCATGGCTCTATACTCCTGCACTAGAACGGGCAGTGACTTGTTGCTTCTTGCTTCTCCAGTTAAAAAGATTACCTCCTACAAAAGTACATTAACCTGTGGTGGATTGCTCATTTGAAGGAGATCTAGCCCAGTCTGCATTAGAGAATCCTTCCACTCTAAGATGTCCATTTTGCTTGTAGAGAATTCCATGGCCTAGGACACCCTTTAAATATTTATGTATGCGGACCACAACTTCCATATGAGATACATGAGGGGTTTGCATAAATTGACTAATTACACTAACTAGATAAGTAATATTTAGTCGTGTATTAGCTAAATAGATCAATTTACTAACTAACTGGCGATATCTGCCTGGATCATCAAACAAGTCTCTTTCACCTGTACTTAACTTAGAGTTTGCGTCCATGGGAGTTGTAATTGGCTTAGCCCCTAGTAAACCTGTCTCTTCTAATAAGTTCATAACATATTTCCTTTGCAACAAATTAATTCCCAACTTTGATTGAGCTACCTCAATACCCAAAAAGTATCAAAGATAGCCTAAATCCTTTATACAGAAGTGTTGCTGCAAGAACTTCTTTAACTCAGATATGCCTTCATTATCATTTCCAGTAATGATGATGTCGTCCACGTAAACAACAAGAACCAGAGTGCCTGTCTCACTTTGCCTAACTAAGACTGAGTGATCAACATGACCGCGTTTCATCCCAAACTGCATTATCACTTTATTAAATTTGTCAATCCACGCACGTAGAGAATGCTCAGTCTCCCCCTGAGCAACAAAGCCAAGCGGTTGCTCCATGTACACTTCTTTAAGTAAATCACCATGGAGAAACACATTTTTTACATCCAGTTGATATAGGGGCCAATTCAAATTTGCAGCAATAGAGATCACCACACGAATTGAATGAAGGTTGGCCACTGGAGAAAAGGTTTTAGAGTAGTCAACTCCAAAAGTTTGAGTATATCCTTTCGCCACCAAAGGAGCCTTTAAATGATCCACGGTGCCATCAGACTTGTACTTCATGGTATATACCCATCTGCATCCCACTGCACATTTTCTTGCAGGCAAATTAGCCAAAGTCCAAGCTTGATTTTGATGAAGCGCAACCACTTCTTCTTCCATAGCTCTTTTCCACCCATCAAAACGTAGAGTCTTCTGAAATGATCGAGGGACAGACACAAACGACAATGACAAAGAAAGTTGTCGAAATGAAGGTGATAGACCATTCAAGGAAACGAAATTGGAAATAGGATGTAGTGTACAAGAATGTAAACACTTTTGAATAGCAATAGGTTGATCAACTTGATTCAACAAGTATGGTGGATGCCTGTTACTAGGCGAATCTTCAAATAGATTGGTAGAACTGGTGGAGGGCACACTACTAGGTTCTTCAGTACCTCTCTTGGAATGTCTAGAGTTGACCTACAACGGTGGAGGATTTGATGTGACTCTGTGGCTTGCTTTCCAGGTAAATCTATGTCCGTCACCACAGGAAGGGTGGTCGAGTTTTTGGAATATTGCAATGTCTTCCCATCATCTGAGAAATATGGAGTAGTTAAAAAAAAAAAAAAAGTGACATCCATGGACACATCGTCTACGGTGATAGGATTATAGCATTTGTAGCCATGTTGAGTATTTGAGTACCGCAGAAATACACACTTTACAACTTTGGGTTCAAACTTATCGGAGACATGATCAAATTGATGTATAAAACATATGCATCCAAAGATTTTAAGAAGAGAAAATGAAGGACCCTGGGGATATAAGACAGACAAAGGAGTTTAACCTCCTAATACTGACGAGGGCATCTGATTTATAGATAACATGCAACTAAAATGGCATCACCCCAAAAACTCTTTGGAACCTTCATGTCTAATAATAATGCCCTAGCTACTTCAAGCAAATGACGGTTTTTACGCTCAACAATTCCATTTTGCTGCGGTGTGTGTGCACAAGATGTTTGATGAATGACGCCATGAGATAAGCGATAGGAGTGAAAAAGATTTGATATGTACTCCTTGATATTATCTGATCTTAGAACACATACATTAGCATCAAATCGAGTTTGGATTTGAAAATGAAATTCTTTAAAACACATAAACACATCAGAATGATTTTTCATCAAACACAACCATGTTATTTTAGAGCAATCATCCACAAAATGACAAAATATTTAAAGTCAAATAAACTAAAAATATGAGCAGGTCCCCAAACATTTGAATGGATTAAATAAAATGGTTTATCACTAACTTTATCTTTACGAGAAAGAAAAGACACTTCGTGATGCTTGCTTAACTTACAAGCTTCACATTCTCACTTAGATACATAGGACAAAGACGGGACAAGACTCTTCAAATTAGCTAAGGATGGGTGCTCAAACCTGGAATGCCACTGGTGTGGAGAGAGACTCTTCAAATTAGCTATGGATGGGTGCTCAAGCCTGGAATGCCATTGGTGTGGAGAGATGTTAGCTTGCAATGCAGCTCCAGCTTCAGTCGTTTCACTCTTGAGATAGTAGAGTCCATTAGATTCATTCCCTCCACCAATCATCCTCCCCGTCTTTAGATCCTGAAACTCACAATAAGAGGGAAAAAATTTGACAGAGTAATTCAGGGATTTGGTTTGTTTACTTTCAGATAATAGGCTCAGCGGGAACTTTGGAATATACAAAACTGATGACAGGGAAAGATCTGATGTAAGACATATAGTGCTCCTTCAAGGACCAGATTTGTTTTTTAGAAAACGTGTAGAAGGTCAAACCAACCTGATGGATAGATTATATCTCGCACCTATGTGCCATGTTGGAACATGTGTGGTTGTACGTGAGCTTTATCATGCACATGTGCACTTGATCCATTCACTTGCTAACAACCAATGATGCAATAGCACTGAACCACATTTTTCCCTATGGCAGTAGAAGCTTGGAGATTCATGTATTTCATTTATCGGCAAGCTCAAATTTTAACACATCATACTTAGAGATCTGACCCCATCATTCCACTAGTTAGGAGGCTGTTTCTCTCAACAATCACAGTTGATTATGAAAAGCTATTGCAATGTGCAAGTTATTGACTACTTTATTTTTATGAATTTGAAGAGAATGAAATCATAGGTGCATCATCGATCTACATCTTGTTTCTGATTGGCACATTGTCATTTGCACTCTTCATATTACTGTGTAGTCTGAATGTATTGTAAGTATTTTTTGCGTAAAACTAAAACACGAGATAGGATATTGGATTTATTTAATATGTTGTGTATTTAGAAGGTTGAGAGTTATGTGTTGGGCACGGAAGCGTCACCCAGACGTGAATCAAACAAGCACAAAAAACACAACGATTTATGTGGAAAAACCCTTTTGGGAAAAAACCACGGCACAAATCGACGAGCAATCTACTATGAAAACGAAATTACAAGAGATGGAATCAACTTTCATGCAAACCCTAGAGTTGAAAACCCTAGATCCCCTTCCTCCAACAAGCTTCCAATCCCCTTAGAACACCCTAACCCTGTATTACACCCATATATATAACCCGGATCCAAAATTAGAAACAAAAAACCGCACAATTATGCAAAATTGTGCAAACTATCGATAGGACCTTCAATAGGATCGAGTCCGATCGAGGGCCATTGATCGAATCAACCACACTTTCGATCAAATTGAAAGTGCTCAAAATCGTCCAGAGAGCAAACTTATATTTTTGGATTTTCTTGATCGAATCAAAAGCCTCTTCAATCGAATTGAACATGACCAAAACAGCCCAGCGAGCAATTGGGAAAAATCCAGAATTTCTCGATCGAATTGAACGGGGTGTCGATCGTATCGAAAATTCTTGTTCAGCATAGATTAAAGGCATCCGATTTCAACATTATGCACCTATGTTATTCTTCTTTATCAGTTTACTTCCTTGTCGCATGGTTCTGGCTCAAGAGTTGAGACTCTCTTGATACTTTATTGTGCCTGATTTGATTGATAACCTTGCTACATATTTATATTATTTTATGTTGATCAATGGTGCATTAGAGTTCTCGGGCTGGTACCTGCATGAACGGTTGGGGGCTGTTTTCTCAGATTTTGTCACATTGAAAGAAATTTTTTGGTTGATTTAGAATTACGAATATTTTAATAAATAGATATGTATATGTTTTGTCTAAGGCCATTATGCTAGAGTTATCACACAAGTTTGGCATGATTTTATTTGTATTTAGTAGTTTTCTATTTTGACGGTTTCACCACCAATTACTTTGATAGGGGCCTTTTTATTCTAAGCCCCAATTTCATGAACTTAAAAGAGTTTCAGTGGGCATGAACCGAATTGGCTGGGCCTAGCTGGGATGTTTTACGAACCACTATTAGAATTTTATGATAATAATGGTACCTTTTTTTTTTTTTTTGAGACAACGAGGTGAATTTAGGGTTAGGGCTGGACGCCTGAAAGTGAATTCATCTCATTTTAGTTAATTATAATTATGTATTAGAGATCATATCTCTAATACATAATTCCATTTAGTTCATCATAATCATCATAATTTTGTACTAGAGATAAAGATCTTTACTACACAATTATGATTAACTAAAATGAGATGAACCCATTTTCAGGCATCTACCAAACAGCGTTTAGGCCTCCTATAAATATAAATATGTAGAAATTTCATTTAAAAAATACCTTAAGTATTCTATATTGTGTAATTTTACAAATAGGGATGTGTTGGGTTATGTATGGTTGGCTTTTATGTCATTACTTCTTTATCTCTGAGGAGTATGACTGTGTTTTTATTGTTTCCACTGTCACTCTAAGCATTGCTTTCTTTCAATTGAAAATGTAGGATATTCAGGAGCTGTGTTGTATTTACTGAAGACATGTTACTATGATTTAGGGGAGGTTTTATTTATTTATTTGGGATTGTGTAATTTTACAAATTGGGATGTGTTGGGTTATATGTGTGGTTGGCTTTTATTTCATTACTTCTTTATTTCTGACTATGACTGTGTTTTTATTGTTTCAACTGTCACTCTAAGCATTGCTTTCTTTCAATTGAAAATGTAGGATATTTAGGTGCTATGTTGTATTTACTGAAGGCATGTTACTATGCTTTAGGGGAGGTTTTATTTATTTATTTGGGATTTTTTACCACAAAATTCCTCAGGAAATAGCATTTTTACCAAATAGTGCCTGCCCGAATCAAAATTCCAGGGAGATGCTTTTAGAGGGATTAACTTACCCGAATGCCCTTATTTATTCCTTTTGTTTAATAAGTAGTGAAGTCGAGAATTGTGGGGCCACATGCTATGCGCATAACATCTAACCCCTCCAACATATACACCCACCATGGTACTCACATGGACCAAAATTTTGGCCGATTGAATCGTCAGTTGGGCTACATGTGAATTTGGATGTTTTTGAGTGGTGTATATTATTTTCTATGGTTTGGCCTATCTTATGATTGGGTATGCAAAACTTTCGGCTTGTCCGATTGTCATGGTGGGTTGCATCTGTTGGAGGGCTTGGATGTCAGACACATACCACATGGGCTTGTCAATTAATTCTCCACTAACTACTTCTAAGGGGAGAAAAGGCATCTATGTAATTTCACCCATTAAGAAAGCACTGCCTGGGAATTTTGGTTCCTAGAGGCATTATTTGGTAAATTCCTAATTTTTGAGAAATGTTTAGGAAAAAAATCCCTATTTATTTCTTATTCTCTAAATTGACAGAATAACAAGTGATTACAAAAGATGTTGTTTCATTTACATTGAAAAACTATGATATTATTATTATTTTTTGTACAATTTTCTTTCTTCAATTTTTTTTTTTTTTTTTTTTTTCTTTTACTTATTGTAATAGTTGTGTTTTGTGGCAGTCCAAATGGAGCTTATAGTACAGGTTTCAAACCAATTACTCATCAGGTGATCTGAGTGTATGTGCTGAGATACTGTAATTTCTGCATTCTTTTGAACCAGAGGTGAACTATTTTTGTCATGAAGAATCCATTTCTAGAGTTGACCGTCTAGTAAGAAAGTTAAAAACGGCCATATTGGATTAATTTCTAGTACAGATTTTGTTTTCCTTCACATTTCATGTCAACAGTATGACGCTCAACAGAAAATTTAGGGAAAAAAAAAAAAAAAGGGTAACTGAAGCTCGTAAAACAGTAACTTAAGTAAAGATGATTAATTGCACTTGTTTAAAAATACTTCCGCCTAATAGAAAGAACCTTATGTAGACATTGTACTAGTCTCTCATACTGAATTGTTATTAGGACACTCATCCATTCTTTAGAGCTTGCACTGAAAATCAAGACGTATATAACAGTATTTTTTTTTTTTCTTTCCACCAATGGTAACCAGAATGTATGAAAAATACAACAGCAAAATAGCCGCAACATGAGACCTTGACTCTATTTTTATTGGGAGAAAATAAGGGAGTTATTTTGAGTTTTCTATTTTCTACATTAGGTTAGTAATGTGCGTACTGCTGACTTTATGGTGTCGTTCGTCCTATTTTGTTATAACTGTTCAAAGTCACTGTTTACATTCAAGATGTGAGAGAGGATAAAGGAAAATCATACAACTCATTTCAGGTTTCTCTTCTTTATCAGAACAATTACTATAGAAGGCAGTGTTTCAAATAGTACCCGTAGCGTAGCGTGGCCGTAGCGCTACGTAGCGTCCCAAATAGTGTAAATGTATGCTACAGGGGTCGTGGCGTACGCTACAGCCACGTAGCGTGTAGTGTCCGTTAGGGGTGCACATGTAACCGGTAGAACCATGGAACCGGACCGGAACCGACCAAACAGTCCGGTTTGGTCCGGTTCTAGAGTGCACCGGTTCCGGTTCCGTTTCCAAATATCAAAGAACCGGTTACATCGGTTCGGTTCTCGGTTTGGGGGTATGTAGAACCGCACCGAACCGTGAACCGATCCATAGAACCAAACCGTGGATCCGATCCGTAGAACCGAACCGTGAAACCGAACCTGGAACCGAACTTGGAACCGAATCAAGAACCCTTTGATTGTTTCCATATTTGACTCATGATTTATGGTTTATAATGCACCATTTAATTATTTTCATAAATATATTTTTGCACACCTTATACAATATCTAAACCATTCATCAAATGGACCACAACATGGATGGACACGGGCTTGCAATTGGGCTGGATTATAAAAAGCCCAGAACCGTGGAACCGATCCGGAACCGAACCGATTTTAACGGTTCGGTTTTAGGGTGCCAACGGTCCGGTTCCGGTTCCGAATATCCTAGAACCGTTAGGAACAGTTTGCTTCCGGTTTCACCCCAGAACCGGACCAAACCGACCCGTGTGCACCCCTAGCGTCCGTAGCGTAAGCTACAATGTATTTTTTTACTATTTTTTTTCACGTTTTCTTTGTTTCTAATGTTGAGGAATGTGACACTTGTATTGTACTTGATACTTTTAACCTATGAGATTTTTATTTCTTTTCATAATTGTGACTTACGGTTTCAATTAGACATTATTAATTAAAGTGGTTTGCTTAGAAAGTTGTTGATGTGATAATTATTTGATTTGGCTTATATATGTGGATTGACTTTTGATAAATGATAACTAATAACTTTTTTGAACATGCTTATAATTGATAAAATGAATCATCTTTTAGGCATTTTTATATTTTTTCCCTTTTTTTTCACTATTTATTATATTTGTCCTATTTTTAAATTTAAAAATAGAAGTATCGTGTAGCTTACGCTACACGCTACGTATTTACGCTACACATCACGCTACCGCTATTTAAAACACTGATAGAAAGACAAAATGACCTCCCTTCGATATGCATATTGCAAAGATGTAAGAAAAGAATTCTAATGAGTAAATTATGCTCCATAATGTCGAAATAGATTACAACACTCCGCCTCAAACTAGAATGGAGATAACATCCATGTTAGGGTAGTGGCGATTCCCTATGAAGTTATGTGGGTATTATGGAAAGAGAGGAGAAACAGAAATTTTGAAGGCAGACGGGCTCCAGTGGGGTCTCTAAAGAAGAAAACCCAGTTCTCAATTTTGAAGTGGGTCATATCCGGTACAATATTTAAAGGGGTTTCATTCCCTGATCCCCTTTCTTCCTGCAATTCTCTATTGGAGAATGGGCTGTGATTTATTTTGGTTGTTCTTTGAGTATGGGGGTTTTGCTTTGGAGATGATTGCTCATCATTTCTTTTCTTTATCGTTTTTGTAGCTCTTCTTCTTTGAAATTAAATTTTTGTTGCCACTAAAAGAAAAGGAAAAATATCATCCATGCTCATCTTGCTCAATCCTCCCAATAGCTTCGGTGAACATGTTGGACAACTGATCTTCTGACTTGGTATGCTAGTACTCAAAAGGAATTTTGTTGACTAGATTGCCTTATTGAATGATGAAAATCTTACAGCCCATTTTGGGTTTCTCTATTCTCTTAGAACTAAAATAGAAGATAACCTCACTTTAATATGAACATTACAAATATGTAAGAATTTCAATGACTAAATGATGTGGACATCAGTGGTGCACCCTTTAGAGTATACCAGAGGAGGAGGCGTCGCCGACAGAGTACCGGAGTGGAGGAGTTGATGTGGATGGACGTTGGGTCCATCAAACCCGTTTTCTGACGCGCTACGAGTGCAAGAACGACATGACCGCACCCTGACCATAGATCCATGGGTCCGATTCCACGCCCTACCACACGGATATTTTAGTTTTAGGTGTTTTTGTTCTTTTTTCTTGTTTCAGGGGCTTTATTACACTTTCTTTATTTTTTTCGTCTTTTCGTTATTTTTCTTGTTTTCAGGGGCTTTAGTGCACTTTTACTTTTTCCATAGCTTATATATACGTTGTGAGAAACCCTATTTTTATTATTATTGAATGAATAGAAATTCGTATCTTTTCTTCTACTTTTTTTCAAGAGATTAGGGTTTCAAGATTGTCCCTTGGGTGTTGAGAATTCCACCCCGATTTCAGGTTTCATTCTTTCTAGATTTTCGAGGTGCAAGAAAAGGTAAGAATCATCCTCCTTTTCTTTTGACGACAAAAGGACCTGTATTTTCTTCATCTCGAACCTTTCATTCTTCACCCTTTTCGTTCCTCTTTGGATATCCCCTTTCTAGTTTGAACGGAAAAGAGGGATGGTTAGTCAGTAGAATCAGATCCAAACTTGACCGTGAACCGACTTATGCTAGATCTGGGATATCCTCATATCCCTAGGTCTTCCCTTTTTTATTGTTTACGCGATTTTATGCTAAGAGGCATGATCTTGACGGAATGACCCCATCTTTGTATTGAAACTTACCTGATCCCTTTGATTGGAAACGGTTAGTTGATTCATGTATTTATTTGAACATTCTTTAACCTGATTATACATGCATCTAGGATTAGGTCATCACATATCCCCTGCATCACTAAATTAGTTGTGAATATTGGAATACATTACAACTGGCCCCCTTAAACTTGGAGCAGAGATATTGTCCATGCTCTTCTTGTTCTTTCCTCACGTCTTTGGTGAACCTGTTGGCTAATTGATCTTTCGACTTCATATGCTAAAACTCAGGAAAGGAATTTGAGTTGGTAGTGTTCCAGCATCAGTGATGCATTGGAGCACATAAGACCACAATAAGGGTTGCATTACCAATGTATCTCAATCAATTAATTGAAATATTACAGATATTCTCTTAGCCTTATATACACTTCAGGCAATGGCCAGAAAAAAGGAAATTAAAAGAGTACTCATCTTATGAAATTTCTAAGTACAGAAATGTAGAAAGGACTAAACTGTCCTCTCTCAAAGTAATACATAAGGTGTACATATCTATTTATCTGTCGCATTCTCTCTTGTAAGTAATGGATAAGGTGTGCACATCTATTCATCTGTTACATTCTCTCTTGTAGAATTGTATTCAACCTAAATATTCCTAGTTCTTCTTTCATGACAGAACTGGATTATAAGATGTATGTTTGGCTTCTTTCTTGTCACAATGTAGGTCACATCAATAAGTCTCTGCCATCGAATGTAGTGTTCTATTTTTCTAATTTATTGTCATGGGTGCTCTCTGTGTGTGTGTGTGTGTGTGTGTGTGTGTGTGGTGTGTGTGGGGTGGTGGGTGGGTGGGTGGGTGTTCTAATAACCTGTATGACTGGTTACTTGCCAAAATCTGGCCCAATTGAGCAATTGCTGTGGCAAGCCAGCAACATTATTAAGTAATGATTTGTTTGTTTTCCTTATCTGCAGCTTAGGTTCGTCATCTCTAACTTCTGTTCTTGTGATCCTCATCCATATACAGGAGTTTGTACGCTCAGGCCGATCCCGCAAGCGATACTGGGCTAGAAGTTATGCTGGATGGAGAAGGTTCACTGCAGCACAGCCAGGTGCAACTCATACCGCTCTAGCGTCTCTAGAAAAAGTTGGTCGAATAAATTTTATGGTTACACAAAATGTGGACAGGTAGAAGCTCTATCACATATCCTCTATTTGAGGATTTTGAAGAAGCCTTTTTATTCAGTTTCATGATACAAAGTGGCAAATTATTGTTTTAGGTTGCATCATCGTGCTGGAAGTGACCCACTTGAATTACATGGGACCGTTTATACCGTAATTTGTTTAAAATGTGGTTTTTCCTTCAGCCGGAGTTTATTTCAGAACCAAGTAAAGGCCCTTAATCCAAAGGTGAGTCTTCTGCACTTAAAAAGTATCTTGTTACTGTTTGTCTGTGGTGTGTTCTGATGCTTGAAACCTTGTGTAGTGATGAGCTGATTAGTCGAATAAAGTTTTTATTTCTTCTTGAGTATGCAAAAGAATTAGTAAGCTGAGATGGTGGTAATGTTTGTAAAAACATGGGTTTCCTTTGATTTCCTTTTGAGAACTTTTGGATTGGTAATTAGAAGAATGAGACCTTTGTATAGGTTCACATAGCGCATTGGTAATTAGAAGAATGAGACCTTTGTATAGGTTCACATAGCGCATGTTTGAATATGAATATCACCCCCCCCCCCCCCCAAGTGAGCAAGAACCCTTCAATCGACTTTGGAATTTTCCAAGCAATGCTAAAGGGGCTTAAGATTTGATTCTAAAGCTCGCTTGCAAAGGGACAATGAAGGAAAAGATGGTTGATTGTCTCCTTATCCCATAAGCAAAGAGGGCATGCATTGGTGATTATCATCTTTCTCTTGCACAGGTTGTCCATGGTAAGAAACTTCTTCCTAACTTTGGCATAGGTGGTTGATCATCCTCACCTATCAGCCTAAGAGGCTCAGTATCATCTACTTTATCAGTTTCATTGAGTTTTTGTAGAAACTCAACATCTCTACTTTCTATTAATTCCTTTTCTCTATGATAAAACCTCCATCCTTTTAATTCACTAGGGTAACCTATAAAGTTACACCTATCAATCCTGGGTTCCAATTGTTTCTAAGGTGTCAAGGCACTAATACATGTGCCACTGATCCCCGTATTCTAAGGTTACTTATGTCAGGTTTTCTTCCTGTCCATAACTCATAAGGAGTACATTGTATAGCTTTAATTAGAATCCTATTTAGATGCACTTATGTGAATAGCCATAGCATGCAATTCCCCACCGTGTGCAACTTTTATAGCCTCACACTCTCCCTCAAGTTGGAGGTCAAATGTTGTGTCTGTGTGTGTGCGCGAGCGCGCGTTTGCTCGTGTAGTGTGCAACTTCTACGACCTCACATTCTCCCTCAAGCTGGAGAATGAATGTTGTGTGTCTGTGTGTGCGCGCGCAAGCACACATTTGTGTGCAGTCCGCAACTCTACAATCTCATACTCTCCCTCAGACTGAAGGATGGATGTTGTGTGTCTGTCTGGATGCACACGCGTTCGTGTGTGTAGTGTGTAACTTCAACCTCACACTCAAGCTGGAGGATGAATGTTGGTCCTCCCCAGCTTGCTAACAAGGTACTGAAAATGATGCTTACACCAGTTCCCTTCACAAGTAAATCTGCCACCCGATCATAAGGAGTCCTTGGTCTCAATACAAATCATTTCATTTGTATATTCACTTCATGAAACCATAAGTAGTGAGGTCATTGTCTTATATGTTCCATTCTGCATCTTTATTTGACATGTGAATGGATACATTAAAAAGAACATTGTTTTTTGCAGTGGGCTTTAGCAATTGAAAGCTTGGAGAGTGGAACTCCTGGTTCAGACAAGAGCTTCGGCATGCAACAAAGGCCTGATGGTGATATTGAGATTGATGAGAAATTTTGGTTGGAAGATTTCCATATCCCCAACTGCCAGCACTGTGATGGATTGCTGAAGCCTGATGTAAGACTCGAGTTTTAATAGATGTAGTAGTTTTCATGTATAAAGAACATAACCAATATCAACATTCCATATCAATAGTTATAGTTGGAGCATTTTCTTCACCAGTTTCATTAATCTTGCTTTTTGATTGGATGAAAATGGATAACTATTATATTGCTCACTTTCTATCGGTTCTCAGCTCATACTCTAGAGATAGGTTCTAGTCATGTTATTCTAATTGTAACATGCAGATAGAAGTGATGAATGTTGAACATGGATCTTCAATTTTCCTTTGTGCATTTGCATGAATTACAGCAGGAGCGGCCTTGATAAAGCATATGCTGCCCTCGTTTAGATTCTGAGCTCGGGTTTGGGTACTTAGCTTGCTTATAGGGACACTTGAAATGTGCAATGCCTAACTTTATAAGCTGGTAGCGTGCATTTTAACCGAAGGACTTTCCTGTTTGTACCATATTCTAGAACTAGCTCACTTGACTCGAAACTCGACTGAGTCATCTCGACTTGGTGAGATTTTGAGCCGAGTCTATGAGAAACTCGGCTATAAGATTGATTCACCCCCAACACAACAAGACTTGTCAAGTCTTTTGAGCTCTGGCTTGGCCAATTCACTCGCTGGGCCAAGTTGGTTTCCATATAATAAAAGAGGAGGTGGGCAGAGGAATTTGAATCCACAATCTCCACTCCAGAGGAAGACATCCTTAATCAGCACAACTACAAAACTGTTAAAATTTGCTGTTTGATTTCTATTATCATGTAAATATTTTAAGTATGTGTTGATTATCTAAATTTTTTATTTATCAAATATCAGGTTGAGTCAATTGCACCCCTATTGAGTCTTTGAGTCAATCTGACCCCGATGGATATCAAGTTGAGTCGACTTTTGGGTTTTTGAACTATGGTTTCTACATGCGTATCTTTGTAGTGAAACAAATTTGAATATGAGAATCAATGCAAGTGTAGAGAAGTGCACCTAATTCAAATTCTTTCTTCTCTCTTCATGTGTAATATGTATGATTGTTAGTGTGTTTTATTTAGGTTATTCTTTATTACTTTAGATGAGGGTGTTTGGTTTGTGTGCTCCTATTCATGTATGCTTTAAACTTTCAATCAATAGATCATCCCTTAGCTGATTGTGTTTATGGAGATGTTTGAGACAGTGGTAATTTGAGGAGAGCAATCATATAAATTAATGCGAGGGCGATTATTGATTTTCTTATTGTTACACGTGTTTGAATCTTTGAAGGTTGTCTTTTTTGGCGATAACGTCCCCAAGGATAGAGCTGACAAAGCAATGGAAGCTGCAAGAGGATGTGATGCGTTGCTTGTGCTGGGTTCATCTTTAATGACCATGTCCGCTTTCCGACTTGTGAGGTAACCTTTGTCCGTACATTGATCACCAAATTTCAGGTTTAGCTCCTAAAATAGGAAAAGGGTTCAATGTTTATATCTAAGTTATGAAGTACCCTACTCTGATATATGTGGTACACATGTATTCAGATATAAATCGTTCATCTGATGGATCCTATTGTGGATGGCCATACCCCAAAATTCTTAATGGTTGAATGATTCTAGTCACCGATTGGAGAACGTAGTTCTAACCATTTGTTGAACTTGTCATTTAACTATCCATTTCTAATCCTCAAACCCTCCATTTGATGACCATATCCATCCGACTGGTGTGACAATTGGAATATAGCCATAGGATCCAATTGGTGTGGCAATTGGAATTTTGGTGGCATGGCCTGTCTGTGGCAGCACCCAGCAACTGAATGGTCCAGATCTCATACACCCATGCCACATGTAGGGAGAGAGTATCACCAGTTGGTCTGCCTTATGATAAGTTCAGTATCTACAACATTTGGACATTATTAGGAATCTATAGTTCCAAGCCCAGGGCCACATGCTTGGGTAATTCTTAACTCAAGAACTTCTATATATAATTTCTAAATCGGAATGTGAATATTTGGGAAACCACCGAGTAGTTGGGGGAGACAATACCTCGCATGAAAGGTTTTTTTTTTTTTATAAATAATAATAATAATAATATTTACCACACAAGCTCTCTGATTAAATGAGTCATATTTTTTTTTCCCTTTCTTTTTCACCGAATAGTAGGGATTGTCTATTTGGTTTCAAATCAATGTTTTTTTAAAGCTTTCAAGTATGCATTGGTCTCTCTCTTCGGGTCAAAACCTATCCTTCCTGCCGCTAGAAACTGTAATTGACTCTCTCTCTCTCCCTCCCTCCCTCCCTCCCACCCTCGGATCGTCTATTTGGTTTCAAATCAATGCTTTATTAAAGCTTTCAGGTATGCATCGGTCTAGTCTCTCTCTTTGGGTCAAAACCTACCCGAAACTGTTATTTTGACTCCCTCCCTCTAGGATTGGTAATCCACTAATGCCTCTTCTTCTCGTGCCTTGTGTCCATTTTCTGACCACTTCAAATTTCATCCAACTATGCAGAGCTGCTTCTGAGGCAGGTGCCACTGTTGCAATCGTCAATATAGGAGAGACACGTGCTGATGACATTGTACCCTTAAAAGTTAATGCTCGGTGTGGAGAGGTATGAAAATTGCACCCCAAGTTGAAATTAGTCATTGCATAGGTATTACACACATATAAGCTCCTTTGATCTTTGGGAATTTTGTATTTTCCAGATACTGCCGAGATTGCTTGATATGGGATGCCTTGCCATACCTGCCACAGTCCAATGAAGAAGAACTCGACCCCACTTCAACTAGCAGATGAATCAGTGTGCCATGATGAAGATTCTACTGATTCAAAAAAAAAAAAAAAAGACGGGCCAAAGGCTGTTTTTCTCCCAATGCTTTCATAAGTGGGATTCTATTTGGGAGGTGTATCATATTTTTGTTTTCCAAAAGATAACCAACCATGTGTGATTCCAACACCATTGGATTTGAGGAATCCAACTATAAAAAGGAAACATGATGTAAACGTTTTTTTTTTTTCTTTTCAATGTTTTTGGGCAGTTGATTTGAAAATTGTAAGACACGATTACCCACTGCTTACAATAAGATGATGGGCAATTCCTTTCTTTCATTGAATTGAAAAAGAAAATTGATAACCTCTAGGCACATCTACCACAATTTCCCGTACAGGTGTTCAGCCATCAAATGGAAAAAGAAAAGAAAAACTTTTTTACATGCCTTGTACTGCAGATAGCAGTATAGGTGCCTGTAGGTGGTAAGTTCCGATTGAGAAAAGTCCCAGATTTGTAGCTAAAAGGATCTTCAAATCCAGGGGATTCTCAGGGCATGATCTGTCCACTGGGATGCAATGGATGAATGGTCTGGATTACTGATCCATGGGCATCACTCATCTTAATTGAAATATGGCATGCAATAAGCAAAGTCGCAAGTTGCATATAATGTATGCTACAATGTATTATGCTAATGCTATGTTCTCGAACAATACCAAAGCTGCTGATGCTCTACTGCAACATAATCCAATCCACCCCTAATGCTCTACTGCACCTTCTAGGAAGGGCCAAATTATTCTGATGGTTGAGTTTGCAAGGCCACAATTACCATCACCACTGATAATCAAGACATTCCTCCAATGGTCCAACAATACCAAAACCATACCATCCAATTGATGGGGAGCCCTTGAACAGCTGAAATTTAAAACAAATGATTGTGGCTCATAAATGGCACGAGTGACAGTTCTTGATCAACCTGATTTTTTGAAGCCAATGCCCATCAACAGTGGGGCCCATTGAATGCACTTCTGATGGGCCCCATGGAATTATGGGCAATGATCAACACTACAACTTGCCAGACCATGTATGCATGCTACAACTGATTATTCAAAGCCACAGTTCAAAATTTAGAGGTCAGCCTAACAAGGATGCACTATGCGCCGATCACTACCATAAGCATGGATGCAGAGTTCAATCAACTGGAACATCAGTAGGGTGGGTTACAAAAAAAAAAAAGGGTCCTAATTACTCAGGTGGTAGACTCTGAGGAGTTTCAACATCGGATAAAGGGTTTGAGTACCCATAGGTGGTGAAATTCCACTACGGCGTGCATGTGTGGTGTGTGTGCATGCGTTAAAAATTAAAAAAAAAAAAGAAAAGAAAAAACGGGTGGGTTACAAAAATACAGGCCAGAATAGATTACATAAATGGGACAATCCTAACCTTCCAGCATGTTCTTCAATGCAGATATGCTTGATTAGAAAGCCAGTTCATAAGGCGAGAAACAAAGCATCAAGCAAAACACAATACAGAAGAACCCAAGCAGTGACAGCTCCTTCATAAAGCAGCTAACTGTTTCCATTACAAAACAAAACCCACATCACATGACGTGCTGCCCTACTATCATTCAAAAGGAATCCTTTACATCCACAGCACGAGGCATTGCACATCTGACAACTAGTTAAACGGTTTTCAATCATGCATCACCTCCTATGCAAAAAAAATCCACATGATCAACCTTGAAGCCATCCATCCAGGCACTCCCCACAAAATGCAGAATGTCTATTTTTTCAGGTACCATCTACACCAACCTTCTCTACTGCAACCTATGCATTTTCAGCAACCGCCTTGTCAATCTCATCCAGATGATCCCGCAGTATATTCCACTTCATTGTATGAAAAAGAATGGGTGAGCAAAAATGCAGAAAAGCAATTTGTTAGAGATTTTTGAAAGTTTTAAGGCTCTGTTTGGGAAAATTCTGGTTAAGCAGAGCCCAAAAGGCAGAAGCAAGCACCGCTTCTTCAACGTGAATCTGACATGGAGGGTATTCCATGTATGGTGCCGCTAAAATCCAGATTAGGCTTAATCCGGATTTTGCAGGATCTACCCAAATGCAGCACAAGAAAATTCAGGAAATACAAGTACCTGATCCAGACCAAGTGAGATCCCTGAAAATAAGAAAAGGGAAGAAACTGTGAGTTCTTTAAATTTACAAAAATGGATCAAAACCATATTATCAGTTATACCATTTTAAATGTGATCTGAAAGGAGCACAAAGTAAAACGGAAAACAATACATGAAGAGCTTACCAAACCAGATATTAACAACCTTAACAGTAAGTTGTGTCTAACCATTCGCTCAAGGCAGATTATCCTCTTTTCAATTTTTCCTCCCAAAGACCATGAAGCTCCCAACTCAATAAGACCACTCTCCATTCCTATCCTTTCATCTAATGACATCTAAATAATGCAAGGATCTCTACATCATTCAAATATTTTATAATGGTAAAACTCAAGGAGTTCAATACACAATGGAGTGAGCCCAACCGAAAAATGGAAAGGACCAAGAATCAGGTTGATCAAATCAAGTGGGCAAAACCATAGAAAACATTGGCAAATCACCCAAGAACCACCAAATTCACATGGTGGCCTACTTGATAGTTGGATCAACCTGATTTTGGGGTGTCTTATTTTTATGAGTGGTCAACCTATTGGATAGATGGCATGCCATGCAAACACAATGGTGGGCCCCAATATAAGCAGACAGCACCCAAAAAAATACAAACAACTCCAACACAAGAATGGTTGACTAACTCCTCAGCTTCCGGGCACATAAGAATTTACATTTCACAATGTTGTAGATGATAATGTCTCTCATTATCCAACAAAATGAAATAACTTTGGGATGCCTTGCATTAACTACAAGCTACTCGTATAGGGAATCCTACTAGGCTACTACTAACCTAAGGGGCCATTTGGATGCATGCAAAGTTCAGCACGAGCTGTCTCGCAGTGTGCTATTTTGGATAAGCTATCCAAGGTATGTTGTCTAGGATTACTTGTACCATTCCCTAATTGCCAAACACGTAAGAATAGAGAATAGTAGAACATGTGGGGAACTTAAGATGGTTGGTGGCACATGTAGCATTTATGGCGCATGTGCACATTAACCCTAGAAATTGATGGCAGCATATATGGGTGCTTGAACATAGATGGTCTTACATGTGAAACATGTGATGCATCTACAGAACATTGTGTTCTTAAATGCACCATACTCGAGAGATAAGCTTTTCTCACCCCTATCCAACCTTTTTAGCAAGTATACACTATCCTTGCTAATGGTCAACCTTGAGTACATATTAAACTTATTTTCCTCAATTAGTGTCAAAAATGATTTTGATAAACTATATACAAGTTTCCCAACTTTGTATAAGGAACAACGGAAACTCACTAGCATTCCCGCTTTGAGACTCTACAATCCAGTTCTTTAGAAACATATTGTTTATTCAACTACTTAACGAATCAAGCAATCATATTCAACTTCCCTTGATACTCTTCTAAACTTGGGGTAATACCTTGCCCACCAAAAACCTCAAAATCTCTATAACCCCTTTAGAGAAAGCCTATAAAAGAGCTATACTTCAAGCTCAAGGGGCTATCATCCTACCGTAGATGAACCCTATGGGGCCGTTTGGATGCAACAAAAGCTGTGTTCCCACTGGTTGTTTCAGGTAGACAGCTTGTACATGGTTTGTTAAGCCTTATGTACAAGAACTAATGAGATAAGTCTACCATATACCGAAAATTTGACCGCTATCAAGCATAGTTTATACTTTGCTAAAAATGTGATAATTGTGAGAAAATCTTATCCTCAATATAATGCATGCTATAACAAAATGTTTCATGCACATGAATCACATGTGCCAATTACGTCACATATGCAAATATCCATGTTTAATTACCCACATGTGCTACCATCAATCTTTAAGCTCCTTAGATGTGCCAAGTATCAATCTGCACATGGGCCATAAATGCTACATATGGCACCAACCATCTTAAGATCCTATATGTTCCACATCCATCTTTACTCCTTGTATCAGATGTTTGACAGACAAGGAACAACACAGCTAGTCCGAGATAGCATGACCCAAATAGCTTATCGAAGACAGCGTTTGTGTAACATAACTTTGCTTGCATCTAAACAGCCCCTATAGCTCATGAGTAATATTAGCTAATTCAAAATATAAACGTAGGGTAGGTGACATTCATCACTTTAAGAATGAAAGTTTCAGAAATATTCTGGTGGGTCTGTTTTGTTGGTGGGAGTCATCATGGTTTAACAGTTGTATTTTGCATCTCTAGAGCTTGCATTTTTCTGTTAGTTTTGTTTCTTTCATTCAATAAGATTCGATGCTATTCACCAAGAAAGACAAAAAAAAAAAAAAATGTTCAAATCATGGTTTAACAGTTGTATTTTGCATCTCTAGAGCTTGCATTTTTCTGTTAGTTTTGTTTCTTTCATTCAATAAGATTCGATGCTATTCACCAAGAAAGACAAAAAAAAAAAAAAGAAAAGAAAAAAAAGAGAGACTTCAAAATGGGAATAAGACAATTTAGGAGTCCGCATATGCTTTGTTTTGTTCATAGTCAGTGAAATATTTCACAATGAAAAATATTCTGACACCATTGTGAGATGACCACCACATTGGCTATGCTTTTGACGTTTTCCTCACTTTACCCAATGTATATCGTGGGAGTCTAATATTTTTTCCTAATGTTATTGCATTTTCTAAGCTGAATACTTTTCCCATTATAAGTAAGAAGAAAATATGGAGCTGCACCAACTATCATGAGATAAAACTTGTAGTAGCATAAAGCATGAAGCCAAAGTAGCAACAGATTCAGGTGCAGGAGCAAGGACGCCTGAGCTTCGAAATGTTAGCAAGTATAAACAGCTTGAAGGCGGAGCAGAGAGTAGAAGTGCGAGTCTAAAGCATGACCGGTAGCAGGAGTGGGAACTGGTTACAAGGATCATGCAATTAAGACTGAAGTTAATGAATCATAGGGTGAAACTTTATAAGAGAGTGATTGAGCAAATGTTAAGGCATGGGATGAATGTATTAGAAAATCAGTTTTGAGTGTATGACTGGAGGGGCAACCATTGAAGCTATTTACCTACTTCTACAGCTCATGGAGAAAATAGGGAGAGGAGGGCCTCCATGTGACATGAGGGAATGGTAACAAATGTGAGAACCACTAGCAGAGAGAACCAAGTTTTACTCTAGGCTTGCACTAGGGGTCAGCATAGAGCACATATAGCTTTGCACTGGTTATAAATGAGTTAACGAAGCATTTGGAGGAAGAGGTCCCTTGGTGTATGTTGTTCAAAAATGACAGTTTTGAATCTTTTGATGATGAGATGAGGAATGGGATAAATGCAAAGCTATAACTATATAGATATACTTCAGAATCTAAACAAATTAAAATAAGTCAGCTAGAGTTAGAGCATATCAAATACAATTTTAGAAGCAATGGGATTAGGAAATAAGAAATTACTTGAGATAGTTGATCGTGAAGTACCCCAAAATGACCATTTTCAATATCTAGGGTGAATAATTCATGAAAGAGGAGAGATTGGGAGGGGTGATGCTCATAGAATTAGAGTTGGGTGATGAAGTGAACTTGTGCCTTTGGAATTTTATGTGATCACTGCATGCCAATCAAACTGAAGGGGAGATTTTATACGATAGCTATAAGACCAGCCATACTTTATGGGCCAAAATGTTAGGCAATTAAGCAACAACATGTTTGCAGGATGAGCATAGCTAAATGAGGATGTTGGCATGGACTAGTGGCATTGATGGACCGTGATGGATGATGGTGATCATGTATGGCCCATTACTGATGAACTGTGATGGACAATGATGATCATATGGCCCACCTTGTTCATCAACAATGATGAGACGGTTAAGAGCAGTAAACAAGTTTTCTTATGTTCCTCGTAGGTTAAGGTTATGGTTTATGGAGCATACTTAAATGTTGGGGTATAATTGTAATTTAACATTACATTATAGTGCCCTAATAATAAAATGGAGGAGAGGTGTGGATCCTAGAAGCTCTCTCTCTCTCTCTCTCTCTCTCTCTCTCTCTCTCCCTCCTTTTCGCATCTCTTTCTTCTCTCCCCGTCTTTCTTTCTATTCAATGAACAAGCAGCAAGACAAGGACGCACAGTTAGAAATGAATGCATTTAAGATCGTGTTCAGAAACCATGGATTCTATGCAAAAAAGCAGAAAATGAAAAGGATTTTCCTTCGATGTGATGATTTTTGTTATTTGGATAGCAAAGAAAATGGTGGATTCCACCAAGCAATCATTAGCACTTTTCCATAATTTGGATTCCTACCACAAGAAATTGGGTGAGTATTTTGAGAGGGAAATGATTTTCACATGCTACCCAAACAAGAACTCAAAATTGGAATCTGTGTTTCAATACTTCTCATAGAACTCATCATTAGATAATTATTGGTTTTTCCTTTATTTTACTTTGGATTCCACGTTTCTAAACACCCCTTATAGGAACTTAGGAGTAGCATCAATAGGTAATAAGATGAGGGTAAGTAGACTTAGAAGGTATGGCCATGTGCGACGAAGACCAAGAATGCATCGATTAGGAGTGAATTGGTTCAAGTTCAAGGCTCTAACAGGGCAAGGGGAAGGTATAAAAGGACATTGCTGGAGGTAGTAAGAACTAAGAAAAGACTTGACCTATGGTTTAACTAAAGATATACTCCTTGATAGAGTGGAATGGTGGAACAGGATTCATGCAGCCAACCCCATATAGTCGGGATAAGGCTTAGATGATGATGATGACGACGACGACAACTATAAAATGGAGGAAAGCAGAGGTTTTTTTCTTTCAAAATTAGGGAAGCAGAGAAAATGCCAAAGAAAAGCTGACATGACAGTCACATTGTGACAGTTAATGTGATATATTTTCACAACTATGAACCAAACCAAATGGAACCTTACACAGATAACTATATCCCATTTCTAACCACTCAAAAAATTCACCAGCAGCAACAAATTAGCTAAAGCCCTAACATGGTAGAGTCGAACATAGACTCCAAATAACACAGCCTATAATTCACAAGGAAAGCAGAGATTTTTATTATTATTATTATTATTTTGGGTTTTGTGTGTGTGTGACAAGACAATGACTACAAAATTAACCCCCCAATGTATACCAGCTTGAACAGCTGGAATTACAAAAATCTTCTTGCATGATTGCATCTCAGGTCTCAATACTATATTGGACACTATGTCTCAATCATTCCCATCAGCCCATATATCTATTCCTTTTCTAACTGTAATTCCTGGACAAACTTCCCCTTTTGATCCAGATAGACCGTTTCCATTTTTTCTCTGCCCTCAAGGTACCTCCTTGGGTAGGTGGAAAACCATGGAAAAGAAATCGAGTTCCAATGGAAATCTACTTTTCCCCTGTTTGAGAAAGGGAAAAAACCAGGCCTGGAAATCGATTTCCATTTCTAAGGATGTCGTAAAAAAAATGGATATCAATTTCTTCCAGAAAACATTTAAAATTTCGATTCCCATAGTTACGAGACACAGCCCTCGCTGTTCACGCATTGACCTTTCAACATTTTCATGGAAATCAACGCTCTAAAACAAACAACCGAATTACAGTTGTATTCTAGAAACAGGCCCCAAATGACGACTAACTCACAGAACACTTGAAAAAAATGGAAATGCAATAGAAATCATCAAATATTTGAATATATCTGACATGAGAGAGAGAGAGAGAGAGAACCTTTCTTTCCAGGCATTTGTTTCCCATCTTTCATGTAAAACTCGCGGATGTCGACCATGACCTTCCCCTGAAAAGTTCGGACGGAAACCCTCCGATTCTTCGATATCTGCAAATCCAGAACAGAACCCCAAGAAGGTAGGCTTTCAAGAGAGAAGAAAGAAAAAGAAAACAATAGATAGACGGATAGAGAAGGAGAAGGAGCTACGTCGCAGATAGTGATATCGTCGGCGTCAAGATCATCTTTCTTGAAAAATTTATTGGGAGGCTTGGATTCTCCATCGCCGGCAAACCGCTCCTCTTCGCTCTTTCTCTTTCCCTTTCTCCACATCTCTTCTGCTTCTTCTTCTACTGCTGCTGCCGAAAGAAATAGGGTTTTGCTGGAGAGAGAGAGAGAGAGAAGAGAGGGTCAGGTGTATCAAGACACCGCGCTCGAGAATCAAGAACAGCGACAGGTAGGGCGCCTTTCTCACTTCCCACCTTTTCAAACAAAAACAGAAATCATATAGTCCAACCGGTTGTACCTTGAATTACAATCCACCCAGCTAATAACTTCGAAACTATCATGTTCGTGTGAAATCCAACCATTCAAATATGTTTATAAAACCACAAAGATCTCTTTTTGTAAAAATCAGCCACATCTACTCTTTAGGTAGGACACATTATGGAAACAGTGTAACTGTTTATAGATAGAAAATATAGGTGTGGTCCACTCAGTGAGTTGATCTAGTTAATTTTCTTAAATAATAATCTAATGATTGTTCCAGCCTATTATAGAGGTTGGATTTGATACACACATGAAAGGTCGAAAGTTAATTTCTAAGTGGACCGAAAATTATGGTCCAACCGGCCGTATTCGGGACCTCCTCGTGTGCAGAGATGGGAAATCTCTGATACTCAGGTATTTTAAAATTCACAGGGATAGCCAAAAATATACAGGCAATTTTAAAGCTTAAAAGTGGACACACTACATAAAGCAGTGGGGATAGTGAAACTACCGTACCTTTCTAGGGCCCACCATGATGTTTATTTGAATCCAATCTATTTACAAGTTCATGCATAGAAGAAAGAAAAGCAGGAATGTCCTGTCAACTTATCAAAAACTTCCATGGCCCCTAAAGAAGTTTTTAATGGACAGTGTTCAAGTTCAATCTACACTATTTTCTTTGATGGGTCCATTTAAACTTGGGATTTTTCTCATTCTTTAGCTCATGTTTTAAATTAATCCTTCAAATGAATAGACAATGTGATTATAATACCTACATCATGTTGGCGCTTATAAAACTTGGTGACATCACCTCACTAGCAAGATAGCTACTAAAGCCATCAGTAGCTATACCGAGGAAAATGAGAGTAATTCAAATTTAGCGGGATAAAAATATCCTATAATCCCGGGCATAGAGCTATACCGATAATCCGCTGCCCATGTGTCTCACACTCGCTATTTTAAATAAACTATACAAGTCATGATGTCTGAGATTATTCGTACATTTCTCTGATTGTCAAACACCTATGCAAAAGTGGTGAAACATATAAGGAACTTAAGATAGTTAATGGCGCGTAACATTTTACAATGTGTATACATATCAACAATTGTAAAGCATTTTGAGATTGACGGTGAAACATGTGGCTGCTTAAACATAAATAATTACACATGTAAGTTATGTGATCTATAAAATAATGTGCTTTTGGATGCACCATACTCGACGGATAAGCGTTTCTCAGGCACACATTCTTACACTCACACACCCACACACTCTTACACTACATGGGATACGCTTTTCTCATATTTAACTAACCTTTTTAGGCATCCCTGCCATGGGTCAATTTTGAATGCATACTAAACTCATTTTCCTCTATTAATGTGTAAAAATGATTTTAACAAACTATATACGAATTGTCTACTTGGAACAGCTTATGGTTTGTACAACCCTGTATAAGGGACAACTAGAAAACTCCACTAATGTTCCCGCTTCGGGACTCCACAACCTAGTTCATTTGAAAGCATACCACTTAGTCAAATTATTTAACTGATCAAGCAATCGTACTCAATCTCCCTTGAGACTCTTTCTAAACTTGGTATAATACTTTGCCCACCAAAAACCTGAGAGAATATATATAATATATATATATATATATATATATATATATATATATATATATATATATATATATATATTATAGAGAGAGAGAGAGAGAGAGAGAGAGAGAGAGAGAGAGAGAGAGAGAGAGAGAGAGAGAGAGGACCATGCTCACCAGCGCACCTAGGCACATGCGCACCTTTGCACACGTGTCATAGGCGTCTAATCCGAACGGTCCATGATGTGGAATCCCATGAAATCCCAAGGGACAAATTTTCACCTTGATTTAAAATTCTGGTGGGCCATAGAAAAGAGAAATGTAAATCAAGGGAGAAAACTGTTTTCATTTTTCATGGCCCACCAAAGTTTTGGATCAAAGCAAAAATTGAGCCCGGAAGGTTTCATGAGGTTCTGCTTCCCGTGGACTCTTCAAATTTAGGAGTCACATCACGTATAATGAGTTCTCAAAAATGTTTGCACGAGTTTAGTGCGAACTTGGCATATACAGTACATGCAATCTGTAGACGTAGAAGTATAAGATTTGGTTGTCAATGGGCCAGGTCCAGCCCACCAAACACTTTTGAATGATCCTTTGCTGGCAAGCCTGGCCTAACCAGTTCAGAATCAGGGCCAAAGAGTTAGTACCCACCAATCCAACTTAAATGAGAAAGAAATGGGAAGTATTTTAATTAATTGCAGGACCACACATGTAACAATCATGTCTGACCAAAGACCAAACATTTGGTAGAACTCTAGGTCCAAATGGCCCATAAAAACATATAATCAGCCAATTTAGTCACGTTATGGCCAGTCTAACCATTGTTTAAAAGTATCGATATCACTATAAGTTTTGTTGGCTGGGAATATGGAAACAAAATCAATATCATTAATAATATTGCCGATAATCATAAATGTAGGGAAATATAGGGAAAACGGTGGAATCTTTCAATAAAATTTCATGAGATATTAAAATACACATATTTACATATTTATAAATAAATTTTTTTAATAAAATACATACATAAGTTACTATTTAATGAGGACCTAAAAGAATGTGTTGTTGCTAACAATTGGAAAGGAAACGAAAGATTGTGATCTTAGATATTTCAAAATATCAACAACATACGATATTTTTTCAAAAAATCATCAACATCTGAAAAGGAAATGAAAGATCGTGATATCAATATTATCGTCGACAATTTGAATACCACATATAAGCATACACTCATAAAAAATAAATAAATAAATAAAAATTAAATGATTTGTTTTAATAAACATAATTTTGGAGATATAGATACATTGGTAATATTATTGAAATATCGCCGACACTATCAATACAAGCAACACTAAGAATTTACACAGTAAAAAATATTGGCAATACATTGGTGGCATTAATACATTGGAAATACATGCAAGCAACACTTGGAATTTACATAATCAAAAATGTTGGCGATACATTAGCGATACTTAGTGATGCATTGCCGATACTTGAAATTTTTTATACTTAGTGATACATTACTAATACTTGAAATTTCCAATACTACCAAGGTTATTATTTATTTTATTTTTTTGTCATACTCACAACCTCTTTTGTAGAAGAGTCGGCCAACCACCCAAGGGTAATATTCATACTATACAAAAGAGGATACAAGTGAGCATGAATGAAGATATTCCCATTGTGTGGGCTTGGGAAGTTACCAGCTACTTTGCATTAAAGGTTCCAACAACTATGAATATCCTAAGGGGTCGTTTGGCGCCATGGATTTGGGGGGATTTCAAATCCACTGGTTGTTTGGCACCATAAAGTAATCAGGGGTTTCAAATCCCCTCAAATAGAGGGCTTTAAATCCAAAATCCTTCATAGAGTTGCATGTGTAACATGTCTGTCACTAGACTATTAATTTATTGGACACATGGTCCACTAATGATATCCCAAAATAATTAGATTATCAACTGCATTGCTATAATTACTTTAATACGATGATTAGCTCAACGGTTAAAAATCGCTGGTTAGTCACTCGGACATGATCTTGTGCTTGTGCCCATCCGAGACTCGAAATTTTACCATTTCGAGCAAAATATATATTTCAACGGGCTTATTATAACCATTGTGTCAAACATTACATAAGTTCACTAATTAGATATTTTAAAGTTAATTTAGTAATTAAATTCAAACCCCTGTACATATAATATATATAGCTACTTTTAGATTAAAGTTGATTCTGAATCAAAGGTGCCAAACACAATAGAAGATTTCAAATCTAGGGGGTTCCAAATCCAAGCTCCCAAACAGGCCCTAAATCTCTAGGCTCTGTGCTCAACTTCAGAACATTTTAAAGATCTATGTACTAATGTACTTCTAGCTTTCTCTAAAATTCTCTACTTTGCATTAATGACATATGTAACATGACATTTAATTTTTTTTAATGCGCACTCATGCCCATACACACCACAATGGGCACTCAAAACCATGACCTCTTTGTTGAAACTCTTGTGAGTCTACCACTGAGCCACGAGTAGGGACCCATATGTAACATGACATTTAAACAAGAAACTAGAACAGAACATATCCAACAAGGGAAATGGTTTTCTCATACTATTTCTTTAAAAACACACAAGGCAAAATCAAAACAAGAAACCCAAAACTAGCATCTAAATGCAATTGTATAAGAACACAACACAAGTGGTTGCTTCCACGATTGTCATTTGAATGGATGGATACAACTGAAATTCAACATCAGTAATGTATTTCCCACTTTACATGGGGCGAAGTTGCTGATTGTTCCTAAACATTCACCTAGTGGTTCCCACCATAATGGATTACCAAAAAATCCAACAAATTGAATGTTTATGGATGTCCGATTGGTGGCCTTCATATGGATTCAAGAAAGCAAAAATGGTCAATCATCACCATTCAGCTGGAAAAAGTGAGGAAAAGAGACGGCTAGGATTGACCTAGCCGTATTGCTTTTGAACCAAAGACACGGCAGAGTCCACTAGGTGGATAAACCTGTACAATAGCTAGTGCCCATGCCCATATCCAGGGTAGCTCATGTCCAACCGACATCAATACACATGTCCATGTCCAAGTTACACAGGTAAACGCTTTCATCCAAAACAATTATTTCTAGGAAATAAAACTCACTGGTCGGATGATCACACAGTGACTACTATGAGAATCCAACTTAAAATGGGCAAAAAACAATGTTTTTACTCATTTCTTGTTCTAACTACCATTTGATCTTCTCGACACTGCTCTGGCCTCCATCTAGCAATGGTGCGCTCTTCAATACTATATTGTTCCAAACACGAGGAAGAGGCCACTTTGTTCCCGTTCTTCCTGATGGTAAGAACTAACAATGTCTTTGCAACACTACCGCAGAGTCGAAGTGAGCAGTTTAAATCAGACCATACCCTCAACCGATCATTTGCCCCTCCATTTCCTTCTGAGAGAACAAGCACTGCATACTCGGAATGTACAATGGCTGGGTGGTGACGGTAAACTACAAAGTCAACACCATACTGAGATCCTGAGCGAACCACCCAATTCTTCCTTCTGAGATGAGAATAAGCCTTGTATAAATCAGGGAAAATCTTTCTCTTTGATTTCATATACTCCCATATCTCTTCTATGTTCTTGGGATGTTTGTCTTCATCTAAAATCACAATACATTTGAGCTCATGGAACATGTAAAAGGATTCCTCGAAACCCAACTGAAACCATTGCTTATCTTTCTCCGCTGTGACAATGGGTTGGCCAAAGCATGCACGATTAAGTAGCTCCACTTGTTCTGGTCCAACTTCAAGAATAACATTGCACCCGGAGAGTATCACAGTTGATACTGACTGCAGTAGAGAAGATTGAAGTTGTGAGACTATATTTGACATGGGATCTGAAAGGGCAATTGCTGCTGAACATTTTCCCTTCCACCTTGGTCCGGTTAACTCCATTGTGCAAGAAAACTTGGGCCAAACCTTGAGAAATCATAAGACATTTGGTTAGATGAGGTTAGTTCTCAGAAAAACTCCAAATGCTAATGATCAATCAAAATTGTTCAATCTGAGTTGGATGAAAAAGAAAAACTTTCTGAAGCGCATGAGACAATTAAAGTTAGGAAATAGGATTACTGAAGAAAGATTAATCCCATGAGTCGTTTGAAATCAAATAAGAAGTGATAAAAGAAAGAAAAGTTCAAATAAGCTTTTTTTTTTTGCTAAAGAGGAATTATATGACCCTATGGCCAAGAATGGTTGATCGTTCAGTATGCACCAGACATATGGCATGTTCACGATGATTGGACCACACAAATTATGTGCACCAACATGGATGGACTATGGCCTGAAGCTGGGTACATATCAATTGATTAGAGTGTTGTTATCATCTGGTTGGTGCAGCTTTTAGGTCGACAAGTTGGATGGCCATGTTAATTGTATGGTGCCCAGAGGAGAATTTTTGTAACTTTTCTTCACTCCACACACTCATGCACCGATATGCAAACCGCATAACTAACATAATTTTAGTACTTGGCAATTTAATGAGAAATCACAGCATAAGAACAGCATTTTACAAGGAAAAATGTGATATCTTGGCCTCATATCTGGGATGGTGTGCATCAACCCATAAATTCTTCTGGTAGGGTACGCTTCACCATCAATGGCCTATAGGGAGAGCTGTAGTTTTCAAAGAAAGCATTTTGCAATGCCTCCTAATGAGATTTTAAACCCTAGCTAACAAAGAAAAAAATAAACCTAACCAATAAAAGAAGGTACCATTAAACATAGAACAATGATGAGAACGGATGTAAAACACTTGGAACAGCCCGCCGGGCACACCATAATCGTAATGGTCTTCTAGGAAGAATTTTGGACCTGTTGAATGTGGACCATTAAGATCTTTCAATTTGGACTGCACGGGCCCTTACTATGACACTGCAGCAAACTAAGACACCAATAACTCCTCGACAAAGATATCGTAATTGTAGGCTGTATATATGGGTGACTGGATGGTGGTATGGGTGATTGTATTAGATAAAGTGGCAGGCTGAATTGCTCATTTAATGATTGACCCATGGATGGCTGTGACCCAAAATTGCTTCACAATTGAAACCATCCGACCAATGGCTTGCAACAAACAATGGAAACAAAGATGGTTATCAGTTCACATTTGAGGAGGTTTTGGACATTTTCATTCCACATTGGTCAGGCTCCACTACTCCATCCATAGTGCTGACTTGATGGGTCTCGCTCTGGATGGACCATGTGCCAAAGATATCTTCAGATTGCACGATATCTCTTGTTTGAATCTAGTACAGCATAGTTGTTTGCCTTCCATCAAGATTGATGGTTTACGGGAAAATCAGGCCAATCCATTACTGGCTCAGCATGGAAGGGTGCATCTGATTAATGGGATGGATGTCTGTCACACATCACAGTGGGGCCCACAGAGCTCGACAGAATTTCAGATGTGTGTGGCACGTTGGAACCTGTGAGGCACTTGCATTTGGTGTTTGAAGATGTACTCGCAAGCAGCATTTCCCTCCCCATATCAATGGAAATTGTTAAACTACCAAAAGCAGATGTAGTGAATAGTCGATGATCTGCTTCTACTTTCTCTAGCCATATAATCACAACATTGACTAAATAGAAAGCTTAAACCAATTCACAACCATAAAACAAAGCTAAGCTAAATTCACATGGCGACTATGTGCATAACAAGACACCCCAAACAAGTCAAACTCCCTTCTTTAAACCAAAAAAAGTTAGGATGCGTTTCGATGCAAATATCAAATTGAATTGCAATACTTAGTTCAATGTGGAAGGAAAACATTAATAAAAAAAAAATAATAATAAAAAAAAAAAAAAAAAAAAAGCCTTAATCACCTTATATAGACTTCATAATGAGGAAGTGAACCAGGCCATCAATATGAATACTACGAGAATCCTGATGTTGCTACAACTTCCACTTCCAAAACTCTATGGTACATTCAATCGAACAACCTGGTCTGCCACACTGCGTTAGTGCACTAAACCCACGTCTCAACCAGCAAACAGAAAGCATGCATGCTGCTGGGCTACAACACCTTATGTCTCTTAAAAAAGGCACCCAAAGCAAATAGAAGAGGAGCATTCTCTCATAGGCAAATAAACAAATATAAAGAAAGAAAGACTCACTCTCACTTTATATAGCTCTAAGACGGAGGAAACCACTAGAAAAGCCTTTGGAAGAAAGAGGAAGAAGATCAGTCCATCCACACAATGGGGTCCATGAGATAGATGGTCCAGTTTGTTTTGAACATACGCTATGTATAAGTGGGATACAACAACTTTAAAAAATGACAAATTTATATAAGTCCACCCAATATGCAAATTGAAATCCACATATCTAAAACATCCTTTTGAGGAATCCTTTATGAAACTTTCCCAGTTGGGAAAATGCTTAAATCAATCTGAAAGAGTAGTTAGGGGTGTCAACGGGCCGGGCCAAGCTATATCCAAGCCCGGTCCACATTGTTCAACACAGCCGAGGCCCTTGACAGGCCATAATAGTACAGCCCGAAATTTTTTATGTTGGGCCTGAACCCGAGTGTTTATCTGATGAGACTGAGAGAGGCGCACTTGTTTAAGGCTCGCTATAAGGTGAGAATGACATCATATTCGGGGTGGATCCCAGCAAAAAATCCGGCGGTTTAGCCGGAGGCAATGATCGGAGGAAGTTAGGAAGAGACAAGAGCAAGGAAGGTGTGTGGGAGAGAGAGTGAGGAAGATTTCTTACATGGTATCAGAGCCTGATTTGGACCGTTTGAATCTTCGTGACTGTTGTCACAACCTGAACTTTCCCGTCCACCCGCTTGCCTCATATCTGGGCCGTCCATTCTCCAGAGAGCCACGTCCGCTACAATCTGGGCCCCACAAGTGGGTTAAAATACAGAAAGATGGAGATGGAAGCTATATGTATTTCCATTCAGAATGAATGGGTATAAATACAGAAGATAATGCCTATAAAACGTATACAACAAAATAGGAAGGTATAAAAAATAAAATTCACACTCCACACATACACACATAATATTGCTGTGATTATATGGATACACAAAGTAGAAGCAGATGGTAGACTACTTACAACACATCTGGTTTTGGTATTTTAACAACTTCCATTGGATATGAGGGGAGAAATGCTAATTGCAATTACATCTTCAAACACCAAATACATGTACCAAACAGGCTTCAGAGTGCCACAAGTCTGAAAATCTGTCAGTTCTTTTGGTGGGCTATGCATGTATGTTGAATGTTGGCTGTTGGTTGTCCTTAACTGCCCATTTATTGGACACGTGTGCCCCACTCACTGTTTGCACGCATGATTAACCACCTAAATACTGCACATGTATTTGTCTCAACATGCACACTAAAAAAGACACCATGGTTTCCAAATCTAAAAGATCAAACAATACCAGAAAGGTAGAAATTCAAAATAAACTCAAAATCAACTCGATCCTAAACACCCAATAACACTGTGCAAGTGGCCGGTTAGAAAGAAAATAATGCCAACAAAATGGACCCCATTGTGCCTGGTTTAGTAACCATTTCTATGATACGATAACATGACAAGATCTCACCGCTGCCCAGTCCCAAGAGAATGGCCCGCAAATAGTATTCCTCCACTCTTGCAAAGCCTCCCTTGGATTGTTGTCATGATAATACAAAATTACCTTAGCGAAGAATTCTTCATTTACCCAAGCAAAAAAAAGAAAAAAGACAGAATCTTCAGATTGAATAAACTACAGAGGAAAACCCCTAACTCTTATATTCGTATTTTGTAGCACTTGATTTAGTGAAATTTTACTAGCTTTTAACAAATATTAGTCCATGATTATGTTTAGAACACTTGTGGCTTGTTTGCTAGATACCTAAAAATGAGTTCATCCTGATTATGTATTAGGGATCATATTTCATTTTGGTAAGGATTAAAATAATCTTGATAATACAATCATCGTCTCTAATAAATAATTATGGTTAAATAAAATTAGATGAACTCACTTTTAGGCGTCTACCAAATAGGCCCCTAAATCCTTTTTTGTATGGATGCAATCCTGACTCATGTCATGATGTTCCGGATTTGATTATTAGTGAAACATCTAATTGCGCCCTTGAGGTGAGGTTGCCGTTTTCAAAGAAGCAGTTTTGAGGATGTGTTTGGAATTGGATGCAGTATTGAGTTGAATTGCAAGTTCCTTCCTTAGCATTCACATCAAGGGTCAGGGTTCTAAATTGCAATTACATTAATTTCAAGTTGGATTTGAAAGAAATGTAAGCTGCAATTAAAAAAAATGAATCAGCAGTTTTGTTAATTAGGTTTATATGATCATAAGAATTAAGAAAAGGAAAACCAAATACATTAGAGAAATCCAATTAAAATGAGAAGAAAGGCTCCATTAGGGATTGAAAAATGCAAATTTCTCAATACCCTAATTAGGGATTGAAAATTGAAATTTCCCAATTAGATTCACCATCGCAAAACCCTAAGTAGGGTTTCGAAATTCAACACCGAAAATCTCCAATTAGGTATTCGAAAATAAACAAATCCCCATTAACATTCACCATTGCACAACCCTACTTAGGGATTGAAAAATTAAAAAAATCCCCAAATTACATTCAACGTTGAAGAGAGAGATACCTGAGGTGATTCGAGAGGGCTGTCATCTGTCGCAGCTGGCTAAGGACGATGTGGAAGTGGAACCGGCTATGTCGTTATTGTGGAGAGAGAGAGAGAGAGAGAGAGAGAGAGAGAGAGAGTGACACGTGAGAGGTCAATGGGCCGGGCTCAGGCCTGAAAATTCAGTATTTTGAGTAGGGCTAGCCCTACGGCCTGGTCCTAAACAGTTTAAAATCTAGGTCGAGGGACGCGGATTGCGTCCTACCCCCGCCCGGACGGTAATCCGTCCGGGCAGGGCTCTGTGGAGCCCACCGTGATGTAACTGTTTTATCCTGCCGTCCAACGATTTTTTTAGAAAATTTTAGTATGTACACCAAAAAATGAGGCAGAATTTTAGTATGTACACCAAAAAATGAGGCAGGTCTAAGGCTTGAGTGGGCCACAAAGTGGGGATTGAACGTTCACCATTAAAAGCTTCTTGGAGCCAGAGAAGTTACGGATCAAGCTGATATTTGTGTTTTCACTTCATCCACGTTACGTGACCTTATGATTAGGTTTTATGGTAAAAAAATAATCACGTGGGCCCTTAGAAAGGTTTCAATGGTGGGTGTCATAGCAGTGCAGGTTCCTTTGGTGTGGTCCACTCAAGCCTTGGACCTGCCTCATTTTTTGAAAAAATCGTTGGACGGCGGGATAAAACAGTTACATCACGGTGGGCTCCACAGAGCCCTGCCCGGACGGATTACCACCGTCCGGGCGGGGGTAGGACGCAATCCGCGTCCTAGGTCGAGACCTACACCATGCGGCCATGCCCCTGGCTCATTGACAGCCCTATCTCCCGGCGCACCGGGTATTACCCCTGGCCAGAGATGGACAGTCCGGGCATGGCTCTGTGGGCCGACCTCGATGTTTGTGTTTTATCTACACTGTCTATTTATTTCGACAGATTAGTTTAGAGCATGATCATAAAAAATACGTAGATTGAAGGCTCAAGTGAACCACACCACTGGAAACAGTGGAGATTGAACGCCCGGTTGAAAACCTCTCTAGGGCCACAAAAGTTTTGGATCAATCTGCTATTTATATTTACCCTTCATCCATGTCTGTGTGACCTTATGAACAGATTGGATAGCAAATAAATATCACGGTGGGCCCTAAGAAGGTTTTAACAATGGATCACTGTCACACCTGCTTCCCGTGGTTCATTCAAGCCTTTAATTTGTCTCCTTTTGAGCTCATGCCTTGAAATGATCTTTTTAAACTGGACAGACAGCCTCAATATAGCACATGCATCATGGAGGAACTCACGGAGCCCCTGTTTAGACCGTCCGTCTCTGGCTAGGTCCCGGCGAGGGCAGCACACAATCCGCGTCCAGTGCAAATGCCGTTGCCCCTGACATCTGCACGTGCGATCTCACATACTGTCTGGGTCTATGGGAACTGAAAAACGTCAGGCCCACCTCACCGAATCCCGTTGCCTTTTCATAACTTACTTTCGGACCCGGATTGGGGACTACCTGACCCGTCCCTAGTTAGCTATGGATAGGGGTTCTAAGGGCTAACTTGATGGGTTTTATCCACACTGTCCATTCATTTTTTTTTTTTTTCATATCATTCTTGAGTAAAAGCCCAAAAATAAAACAGATCCAAGCTCAAGTGGACCACGCCACAAAAAGTAGTATCGATAATGGCACCCACCGTTGAAACTTTCCCAGGGCCACTATGATGCTGAATTGCCATGCAACTTGCTCGAAAGGTCGCATGGACTTGAATAAAGGGAAAATTTGAATGATTTATATTATTATTCTATTAATTCTTATTATATTTTATATTATTATTAAATTAAATTTTAGATTTAATTTCTACTTATTTGATTTCAATTTTTTCTCACATAAGCCTAAATAAATTAAGGGAAAACACAGATGTCATCTTGATCTAAAACTTCTGTGGCCCCCCAAAAGTTTTCAATAATAGGTGTTTAATCCCCACTATGTCATCCACTTGAGCGTTGGAAATTGCTTAGTTTTGGGTTTATAGCCTAAAATGATACGTTGATGCAAAATGGATAGATGATGTGGATAAAACCCATACATCACAAGGGTCCCTTATAACCCATGTCTGTTCCTAACTAGGGATGGGGGTAATACCCAATCCCCATCCCTTACTTTCTGAATTAAGTGTTATCGAGATTCAACTGCTGGGTGTGGTGATGATGGGAGGACCCACCTCCATCTATGTGTTGCATATCCATGATGCCAATCAATTTTGCCAGCTCATTTTAGGGCATGGTCTTAAAAAATAAGGTAGACACAAATCTCAAGTGCACCACACAGCAGGAAATGGTAGTCATTAATGCCCAAAAATTAAAAACTTTTTGGAGTCTATTTACACTTGTTTTGGTGCATCCACTTAGACCAATGAGTAGATAACACCACGTGTTGATAATACGCGGGTAAACGATGGATAAAATCCTACTCACATACTAAGGATATCTTTTGCCCATATCTTTTGATGGTGCGTCATGTGCTAAAAGTAAAACAACATAGGGTCATATACATGTTTGTAAAAAAGACACTATGACAAATGACACATAGTCCTAGTATGAGTGGCACGTGTGATCAAGGCAGTGTGATCGACAAGTCTATAAAGACCTGTCAAGATAGGAATATTATTGCAAATCCGAATATGCTCGGCAAGACTGTCTCATACAATCCTTATAAAATAGGAGATCATCCTAAGGACAATTGGTACTCTTGCGATGATTATGAAAGTTCAAGAAGAGGATTTTTCTTAGAGCGAATGAGGAATTTGTGTCGAGTAAAACTAATCTTATAAGAGATCTCTGCATGCAGTCACACTGGCAAAGAGATTTGAAAATATTTTTGATCTACGAAGGTCTCTTTAACCAAGTTAGGGATGATAAAAAAACAATTGCACATCGTGATTGTCAAGAATCCTAGACCAATAAGGAAACTCAACAAAGATTTTACCACTTCTCAAAGTTATATAAGGAGCACGCGATGAAGAGCTCCAGGCCTACACTAAAAGCAATCAATCTACACAATGCTACATTGCTTTATCTTAGTTTCTAGTTCTTTCACTTTTGTTCAGCAACACTTCAGAACGTTCAAAGCTTAGGTAAGCTTAGATCGCTACTATCCAGCACCATCGTTATAGTGCACTTAGGAGTAATATAAATATCCGCGACTCACTATCGTTGGATCCTCTAATCAACCGAGTCCTTATTTGGAAGATCACACCCCCGTCCTATCATGCTGGCCAATTTGCCTCGATTGTTTGTCTAAACAAGCGATTACATGTATTATCTTTCGTTTATTTCTTTGCTTATTTGTTTTATTTGCTGATTGTACTAAGCTCCATATACACATCAATAAAATCAACATTTTTTTAGCTTTAGTTCAAATCTTTTATCCATCTTGGTTCTGTTAAAAAATACAAAGCTTACTGTCATTGGTGAAAGAAAAGTACTTAACACAAGGTAAAAAGAATCCATTCAGAAGAACTAAACATCTACATTCTAAAATCACTTGATTGTTATAACCATCGGTGGCTGAAAAGACAGTTGATCCCATAGATCTGGTCTTAATCGGTTTATCTCAACACAGGGAACATGTTCAATCGAACTTGAGTCAAGTACGATTTTAACACGCCAACACTATCCTAATCATACACGATAACCGAACACGAGCCTTCATTAACATATATGACCTCGTGTTTGATTGAATTGCACAAACAAAGTCTACCATAATGTTTATGTAACGTCTTGTCCAACCAAAACAGTGTCCGGAGGCGTCCATGTAGAATTTGCCGCAGGACCGTTCGCTTAAGCCGCTCGTGTGTGGGGTACCACCAATAAATTAACCCTGGTTAGCCCATTGGGGTGGACCAGTCTGGCCATGATCGGACCGGGTGTGGGCCGTCAAGCCAGATGACATGTTTGTATTTGACAACAGCTTGTGCGGGCCGTGTAGCGGCCAAGGAAGGCCAGAAAAATCTAAAATTTGGGAAAGCCGTATATCTCACTTGGCTTGGGGTCCATCGCGGACCACGGACTCAATAAATGCCTAGAAATTAACTATCCACGCCGTCCCAATGAAACTTGCCAAATACAACTTACCCCAGCCTTGACCAAAGGCTAGAATTGAAATCTGACATTTTAAAATAAAACTGAGATATTAGGCTTTGCAGCTGTCGGATCTCTTTTACATTTACAGTGAAGGCCTAAAGTATTTTTCTACGCCCGTCCACAAAATCTGGAAATTGATCGTGAAACGGTGACCGTTAATCGCAAATCGGACCCATACGGTAAAACCCCGCGTCCATTTGCCTTCAAATTTTGCACGGCCCTTCATCGGGCCATGGGGTACCTATCCTATAAATTTCATAGCCAAGGGGCCATCAGAACCACCCCAATAGCCATAATGGACCCCATAGGGCCATATAAAGATTGGACCCTTACGATGGAACCCCGCATCCGTTTGTCCCCAAATTTTGCACAGCCCTTCATCGAGCCATGAAACACCTACACACCAAATTTGGTGGCCAAGGGGGTGATAGGGCTGCCCCAAGCTAAAAAGGGCCCCCACAGGGCCATTAAGGGCAATTGTTGAAACTTAAGGCCAATGGGCCCAAACCTAGGAAATAAAGCCCTAAGGCTCTTTCTCTCATACTCCCACCATTATTCCAACAACTAAGGAGAAAGGAAAGAGTAAAGAGAGAAGAGAGAGAGAGAGAGAGAGCAAGGTGTGAGAGAAAAAGGGAGACGGTGGATCATAGTTGAGGTGGGGCCTAAGATAGTCCGAGTCTTGTAACTCCTTACTTCCTCCTCAAGGAATCCCTCACCCACAACCAGAAGAACCCCTCTCCACCGATTGGGTAGGTAAATCCCTCATCCTTTTGGAAACTCCTCTTGTTGAGGGAGGATTCGCATGAGATTAACATGTAAATGCATTCCTCAGGATTTCGGCCAATCGACCCCAATTTCGACACTCCTAGGTCGTTTCCCAAGATCTCAATGATCCATAGGTGCGGATTATTACTCTTAGGTAGCCTAGCACCAATTTTAGTATGAATCTAATGATTATGAATGTGTGGGTGATGTATTTGGATAATCTAGAGAAAACCTAGGAAAGACCTCACCTTTGATCCTCTCAATCAACATGGAATGGTTATGGAATGTTTGTTGTCTCTCACATGATTGGGTATGAATTTGATGATTGCATGTTCATGTTTTGTTCGATTCTTATACGATGTTTCCTTATAGCATGTATGATGCATTAACCCTTGTGCATTTTTGTACTATGAGATATATGAAATTCTTGGTTTCCTCACTAACCCACACAACACGCATGCACATTTATTTCGTAATATTGTTAGTAGTTTACATTTATAGAAAATTCTGAATTTATATGTTTAATGCATGATTACACGACATCACTTGTATAAGATGATATTTCCTAACTTGTTGAATTGCTATTGAATACCATCAAATCCCTAGGTTAGTCAGGAAACTGGGGTGAGAGAAGGAGGGCCCCGTTGGTAGGACTATCCTGAGGCTGGACCAACGGATTTGGGCAGATGCGAACGGGCGACAGTAGTTGGACTACATGGGTCGCTTGTACCCGATGTCGTCCGTCACGTACTCGCTTAAACTCGCACGGTCTGGTCCACTTACTGACCAACCATGTTTGTTAACCCTGTCTGCTCACGCCTGTATGGAACCTGGAACACCCTTAAACCATTGAAGCCCATTGATAACCATTTGAAACCGATCCACTGACTCGAGAGTCGGGCATGGTGGAATGAGACACTGTGTCCGAGCTGTCGGCCTACGCTGGGGTGATGAGCCTCCCCGTAGTGACCGCGAGCGATCCTTCTGCTCAACACTCCCCATGTGCTTGAAGTCGGGGATAGAAAACCCGATGGGATCAAGGATCGCGGGGTCTTTGCCTCACACGTTGAGGGGCCTTGGCCTCGCAGCCAGTTGAGGGCATTGATACGTGGGGTGTACTAATTTCCCGGCCCAATCTGCTGGATGAATGAAATTAATTAAGAACTCGGCTAACACTATCATGATCGCATCGAACTAGTTAGGTTGACGATTCGGCAGTTGATGTCGCAATAAATTAGTGTTGGTCATATGCGATCGTTAGACGGAGTCGCTCGAGGGAGTGTTGTTGCGAGGTCATGCATCATATCATGATACATGCATATGCATTAGCAAGACTATTTAGAGATCTGTGAATGTATGCTTTTCATTAAATTCATAATATAATTAATGTTTGTTGTAACTTAAGATTAATAGTACCCACTGAGTTGATCACTCACTCTCACTCTGGGACGGTGTTTTAAAACACCAACCAGACTCTTCAGTAGCTGCAAGTGGTGCTGAGTTGGACGAGCCGTGCGGCGTAAGCATCGAAGAAGAGGATGAACTGTCCTACTTCCAGCTGATGGGCAGTTCACCATAGGTCTAGCAGATGGATTTTGAGATCGCTGAGTGGTGGACTCAGCGCGCTATTCTGTTGGACTTATCATTCTTTTGTATTTTTGTTGGGTAATGCCTTGTGCGACCCATTGATGTATTTTTGGACTTGTAAATATTTGGTCATTTCTATTCCAGTAGACTGTTGTGAATTGTGATTCATGTTTCAAGTAATTTCATACTGCTCATTAAACTGGATTAAACGCAAAATAATAAAAATTGGTTATAAGTGACACCCGGGAACTTGGGAGTCGAGTGTATGCACGACCCCCAATTTTTATGGCGTTACAGTTTATAAGTCATCTAATCTATTGATAAGGTCACGAAGACTTGAATGGAGGGAAAACATAAATAGCAGCTTGATCCGAAACTTTGGTGGCTCCTAAGAAGTTTTTAATTATGGGAATTAAATCCCTGTAGTGTGGTCTACCTAAGATTTGTACTACTTCATTTTTTTGGACCATGCCCTAAAATGAGCTAGGAAAATTGATGCACGACATGGATATACAACACATACATCAAGGTGGGCCCCACGGTCAGTGCTGCACCAACATGGTTAGATCGAGTCACACCTAATCTGTGGGTCCCTACTCATGGCTCAATGATGACCTTGTGGGTTTCAACATTGAGGTGATGGGCTTGAGTACAATACCAATGTGTGTGGTGGGTATGTGTGTATTAAAATAAAATATTAAAAATAATAATAATAATAATAATAATAATAAAACATGTTAGCATGGCGGGGCCGGATGGATGCAGATTTAAAGCTTCAATCGAAATTTGCTCCATGACAACGAATGTGTAGAAGAAAAATTAGGGTTGACATGGAAAACTCATGTGCATTCAAGGATTTAAAGGAAGATTGTTTGAGAAGAGAGCGGATTGCAGGCAAAGAGCTAAGGTAAGGTTTTTTTTTTCCAACGTACGCCTAGTACGTATCTCAGCCGTGGAGATGAAGGAATGAAAATGTAAAAGGATTTCAACGCCAATCAATAGTGCTGGAGATGAAATCCATAGTAAAATGAGAGAGTAGGTGTGTTGGCATCAGTGAGGGAAAACCATTTTATTTATTTATTTATTATTATTTTTTAAAATTATGTTGGCATCAGTGAGGGAAAACCATTTTCTTTTATTTATTTATTATTATTTTTTAAAATTTACTGTATTGACATCAGCATAAAGGAGAGGTGGCCCAATAAGAATCCCTGTCCCCTGAAAACAGACAATCCAAACTGGTAATTTTGTGGGATGGTAAAAATCACAAGAAATCCTTCAGATAAAAAGGGTAGAATTATATATCCATTACACTTCAACACACCCACATAAAAATTAAGTTACAAAGCTAAGGTTCAATCAAAACATTTGGACAGTCAATACTACAAGCTACTGCAAAGTACAAACACCAATCTCATGCAAATCACAAACTACAAATAAAACTCACCCTCCTTTCCTAATGACGAGAAGGAATCCAACCATCTGATGCCTTTTGGGGGGTGGTTTGGACACTCAAATCTACATAGATAGAACCACACAAACAGCTACATCATCACTTCAAATGTTGTCCAATTCATCACCTTTCACATGGACCCCACAGCTTGGAACCTAGGCTCCTTAGGGAGGAACTTTTCCTTAACATAAACTGACATGTAATCACCAAACACATACTTTGGGTATGCTTGTTCATCCCCCACCAGCAGTGGTGCAGGTGCAATGGTGGCATTGAGTGATGGGTTGTAAAAAGATGCGATTGATCTCCGGTTCCCGTCATCGGTCACCAACACGCGGTGCCACACGCTCTTGTACTGACCATTGCTGAGGGCCTCTATCTGATCGCCGGTGTTGATCACGATTGCGTTGGCTAATGGCTGGACGTCGATCCATTGGCCGTCCTTGAGGATCTGGAGACCGCCCACTTTGTCGTCCTGGAAGAGTAGAATGACCCCACCTGCATCGGTGTGGGCCCGGAGGCCGATCACTCGATCTGGGTGGGGGCATGGTGGGTAGTGGCTCACTTTGGTGCCGAAGAACGGCTGGTGTTCTAGTCCATCACCGCCGCTGAATGCTTTCTTTATGTATCCCTTCTCCAAACCCAAGTTCTCATCCATGATTTCCATGATTTTCTCAGCAAGTTTCTTCAATTCTCTTCGGTACTCCTTCATTGTTTCCCTATTAGAAGTGAAATAGTATTTTAAATCAAAACATATCCATGAAAAGAAACTCAAAGTTCTATACATTCATGCACATGTCTACATATATGAAAAGAAACTCAAAGCTCTATACATACACTATTGTGATTTAGTGGGTCCCACACAAAGAAGTTGGACAACCATCGAATATTATTGTATGGTTTGTAATGGTTGCTTGCATAAAAAATTCACTACTAGTGATTGCAGTATATTAATACACTTTTTTATACTAAGCAAATATTGGAATGCTGCATACCATAGAGTACTACTTACTTGAATTCCATTGGTTGGGATGGCCATTCGTTATCGTCTTGAAGAGTAAACACATCCTCCCAGTCGATGTTTTCCAATCGCTGGCCCGCTTCGTCCTTCTTTCCTTCCAACAAGCCATTCAGCAAATGAACAGCATTTGAGTCCTTGAATCGTTCCTCTCTTTCCAATTTGAAGCACTCAGCACAGACTTTCTTCACTCTTTCAAGAAGCTCCATTGGAATTCCGTGGTTTACGAGCTGCAACAACAAGGCAAAACAATTCATTTTCTTATCAGATGAGTGCTTAGTAAAACAAAGGAAGAACAACAAGAAAAAAATCTTCCACATGAGCATTAATCTAAGAGGAATGCTCTTAACTACCCTCAAGATCCAACTCACCCCACAGGCAGCGAGGCCCGTTCCGTCATGTGGGTCCCACCTGGTGAGTTACATGGACCAGGAGGGACCCACTTGATGATCGACACTGAATCAGACGACGGGCAGGTGGCCGTTACATTTCTCTCGATATATATCAACGACATGGGTGAAAGAACGATCACTAAATTACCTGAAAGAATCCCCATTCCTCGCATCCATTTGCGATGCGGGCCATCGTCTCTACCCGCTCCGGACCGTCAATCTTTGACAAGTCGATAACTGGAATCGCCATTGGAGAAAATGTTATTAGTGGTGTGGTACTGTTACTACTAGTAGAGAGAAGAAAAACTAGTTGAGGTGTTTGTCCATGGTATGAGTGTGGGGTATTTATAGCACAAACCATCTTGCATGTCAACCCTTATTTGGTAGAATAAAGAAAGTAGTTAGGGTTGGCTGTTTGGACGGTGTCATTTCATATATATATTTTTTTAAATGCAAGGTCAATGGCTGTGTGGAAGCCCACAACATAAGCTTAACCTTTCAGGTGATTTGATCTTTTGGTACTCCATTTTCTTTTTGTAAATCATGCACAGGAGAAGGAGATGATGAACCCCATAAACCACAACCACTTAAAGCTATCTTATCATTTAATTGTTATGGTAGATCATACTCATGGACATATCCACCGTACATTGATCCAGACCGTCTAAATGATGGGGCACGAATATAGCTAGATTATCAACGGTTGCCTTCAAACGACTGTTTTAAAAGGAAAATGATCGGTATGGATATGTGCCATGTGTATGGTTGATTTGCACTGAAGTATATATAATGCACCATGGTCTACATGAGGATGTACATGCACAAGAAGAAACACATAAACTATGATTAGTTGGGGATAATCACACACAACAAACTTATGGTAATCACCATTTTTTTGACACGTATGTCCCAATCAATGAAGTGTATGTGGAATCCAAACCGTGCATCTGATAAGCCCCCTCATGTTCACTGCACATCCCATGAATCATCATGATCCAAAACTAAGGTGAAAAATATCACAGAGAGATATGTACAATCATCCCCGAAATTTAAATAGTCAAGTGGTGTGGTCCATCTGACTTTTGTAATTGCCTATGTAATTTTATATCCTTTCATCCTGGTGCGACACACTCGATGAATGGGTTGGATGGAATATAAACAACATGCAGATGGAGCCCACATTTCATCTAAAAAGTGTCTACGGTGGGCGTCACCCTCCCCATTGACCCCCATCATTCCATTTGTTGTGGCCCACATGAGATATGAATCAGTCTAGATTGTGGGATCTAGGCATAATGGACGGGTTGGATGGAACTCATAGATCACAGTGGGACCCACAAGTTCAAAACTATGTGACCATTCCCCTTACTAGTTATAGCTATCTTATTTAAAATTTCAGCTGATATGTGCATGTTAGTTAGGAAACATTTGCCTGGTGGCCCTCTATGTTAGTTAGGAAACATCTGCCTGGGGTGGCCCACCATGTTAGTTAGGAAAATGCTTTCATATTGCTAAAGAAAACAATCCCAGAATCGAAGGCGTGATTTCAGGTCTAAGTTATAGGCCTAGAGATGAAATCTATAAGCATGTATTTAGCTTTCCTTCTTACTGTATAATACTCTCTATTGCCAGTCAACTCCTTTTTTAGGTTATATATCTCTACCATACACGTGGCCTTTTTTACATCGATCTGGACCGTTCATCATGTGGATCCCACCATGGATGAACCGCAACCATGAACTGATCAAACAACCGTGTGCCCATCCCCATCATTGACATCTGGCCTGTTTAACCAATCACTTGCAAGTCACTGGGATGATTCGGGTCCTTGGCATTGGTGTGGTTTTTGGGCCATGGACCATCTACTGGATGAATGGCCCGGATTACCATACACATGCTGCCACTTGTAGTCAACCCTGGATGTAAAATAAATAACAAGTGGTGAGGGCGACCCCTTGGGAGGGTGTTTAGCCAATTAAAAAATATGGCGAAATAAAATAAGAAAACAATGGGTCGCTGCCCATTGGAAGGTGTGATGACCAAAGAAAAAACGTGTGGTTGTGAAGTTGAGTTAGGATAGAAATTATGGACGCTAGTGGGGCCCACCGTGATGTTTTTGAGAAATCCATCCGGTTCATCCATTTTTTAAAGATCATGTTAATCTAGGGCCCAAAAATGAGGCAGATACAAAATTAAAGTTGGCCGAACGATAGGAAAAAGTAGGTAGGGAAATGCCTACCATTGAAACCTCCCTAGGGTCTAATGTGATGTTTATATGCCATCCATACCGTTCATAAGTTCATTCCTGCTGGGATGAAGTTGAAAGACAAAAATATTAGCCTGATCTAGTAATCGTGTGGCCCCACAAATGTTTCAACGGTGGATGTTCAATCCTCACTGTTTCCTTTCGTGCGGCCCACTTGAGTTTTAGATCTTCTTAAATTTTTGGCCCATGTCCTAACATGATCTGAAAAAACGGATGTACAGTATAGATTTATCACAAACATCACGGTGGGCCCCACCTAGCTTTTGCAGGCAATCCGCGTCCAGAAATTATTAGCGTTTTGGTTTGCGCGAGGCTACAGAAATAGTTCATCACACTCTTTCTTATGTTTAATTAGTTCATCACCATCTTTCTTAAGATGTGGTGTCTCATCCACCATCACAGACGGTAACATTAGAAAAATCCAAACCGTCCAAATTACAGGCCTCATCAGAAATTCATACCAGTAAAACAATCTTATTTGGATGGTTGCGATCATCACCGTTCAATGAGTGTGATTTCTGTCCTGTGCTTTATAGAAACGGGCCTTACAGATTGGACAGTCTGGAGCGACGTGAACGGGCGCCAAGCGCGCGGTGGACGAGGAACCGTAACTGAATAATTGGTGGTGAACTAACACCGTACCTATATTGCTAGGGTGTCCATGACTACGTGGCCGATACATTCCCCCATGTCAGGATTTCCGGGTAAGGGACCGGGGCCGGTGATTTTGAGTATAATCCGTATTACGCGTTTTCGTGATGAGGTTTGCTCGAATACGTGCCGACCTATTGCAACAAGATACATCGGCACTCCATCCATTAGATCTGGGATTCTTTCAGTGATCCAGACCGTTTATTTGATACGGCTCCCCATGGATAGGAGATGATTGAAGAACTCTTTTGAATGCTTAGACTCTTTGATCATATAAAAGATAAAGTGGCCGTTCATGTTCAAAGAAAAAGAGCCAAATCATCGTAGTGAATTTTTGATTGAAAGCTCTTTTTTTGTGTGGATTTCCACGTACTAAGTGAGAACATCGTGTAAACGGTTTAGATCATTAGAAGATACGGATTCTTAGGCTAAAGTCTCAATGTAGTGTATTGTAATATGTATGCATGTATTCTACTAAATTCTTATGTGATTTTTTGGGTTATTAATTAAAATAACTCTCAACTATGAGGTAATAAAGGGCACTAATACCAGATTTTTAAATCTTATTTTTCTTAGCACCTTTACTACATTTTTTTACTTTTTCTTAATAACAGCTTCCTCGTAGGGTGAAACTTTACGTGAAAGTCAACATGGCCTTTTGAAAATGGGGTATGTGCCTTACTAAATTAATGATTGGAGCCACATCTCAATCGATTTAATCCATTCATTTTAATTGGACAGTCATGAGCCCAAAATAACATTATTTCGAAAAAAAAAAAGAGTTGTATGTGGTCCACAACTGTATTAATGTTGTGAGTTAATTCCGAACTGTTTCCTTTAGGGCCTGTTTGATTTCAAGGGAATTGGGAAATACCCTTGCAAAAGTTCATTATTACCTTTTCCCCGGTTTGAATTTTCAAATGCATTTCTACCTCGAAAATTGGTTCGAAAAAGTTGACTTGCATTTGTGGACCCCACTGTGATGTGTATGACATATTCACACCGTCCATCTATTTTATCAGAATATTTTAGGGCATAAATCCAAAATCTATAAGGGATAAACACAAATATCAGCTTCAAACAAAACTTCTAAGCGCCACAAAATTTTTATACGGCAAACATTAAATTTTCATTGTTACCTGTGGTGTGGTCCACTGGAGCTTTGGATCTGCCTCATTTTTGAGTTCATTACCTAAATGAGGCTGACGTACAAGATGAACGGTGTTGATACATCATGTACATCACAGTAGGCCCTATATTCATTTCACAGCCCTCCTCGATTTTAACGCCAAAAAGCTACACCGTCGACATCAGCGCACATGAAACGAAGGGCAATTCCCTGGTAAGTAATTATTACTTATTTATCGGGTAATTGCCATTTACTTCAGAAATCAAACAGGCCCTTAGCGTGATCCATCTGTGATGAGTTTTATTCTCGACTTGAGCAGATGACATGAAATTAAAACTCATTTCATATGTACCGCTTAGATCTGTTACAAGATGATCCAGTGGACCCACATAAGATGTGAGATGGATTTAATAGGTGGTTCCCTTGCACGAGAAGGCCATTTAACCTTCTCTCTCTCTCTCTCTCTCTCTCTCTCTCTCTCTCTCTCTCTCTCTCTCTCTCTCTCTATTCTTCATTTTTTTTTTATGGGAGGAGACTATTTTGGTCATTAAGACCATTGTCACCTTCGTGGCACTCATTCCATGAAGCTTACGACGTGCATCCGGCAACATCCCCTTTATTCTAGCAAGCTTCTCAGTTTATTATTATTATTATTTATTTATTTATTTTAAGATTTTGGGTCATACTCTCTTGCATAGAAGTTATGATAATCAAATGTATGTTTAGGTTGTGATAATAGTGGTTTTGTGGTGTGTGTGTGTGTGTTTTTTTTTTGGTATCAATGGTGGGAGTTTTTGAAAGGAATGAGAGTGTGGTGGTTCTTTATATATATATATATATATATATATATATATATAACATAATATATATAATATACATATACATATATATATATACATATATACATATATACATATATATATATAGATATATACATATATATATATATACATATATATATATATATATATATATATATATATGAATGGTGGGAGCTTGTGAAAGGGACCGGTGAATTATGTAATGAAAGAATACTATAATGGATGAATTTTAAAATGGAAGAATGTTGTAATGGATGAATGTGATGAATGTTAAAATAAATGAATGTTGTAATGAAAGAATTTGATATGGAAGAATGTTGTATGGTGTATCGCCGATATTCAATGAGGATCGCCGATATTAACTATGGATTACCGATATTTATTGTGGATTGCTGATATTGATTAAGGATTGCTTATATTTACTATGGATCACAAATATTAACTGTGGATCGTTGATATTCATTGTGGATCGCCAATACACATTGCGTATCACCGATCCGACGAAAACTGTCACAACTCCCTCGTTACATATTCGATTTAGGTAATCTTGTACTCGTTAAAAAGATAATTTAATGAACTTTCAAATGACTATAGAATCATTTCATTTGGATACCAATTTATTACCCAAAAGTAGTGGGCTCAAAGTTTATTAATGACTGTGAACCGTCGATCCGAAGAAAACAGTCATTACTCCCTCATTGTGACAGTTATGACAGTTCACTTGTTTCAACATTCTTCTACTAAAATATTCATCAATTATAACATTCATGCATTATAACATATTTTCATTTTAAAATTCATACATTACAACATTCTTCCATTACAAAAGTTATCCCTTTTATAAACTACACCATTCATATAAAAAAATAATTATTATAAAAGGAACCACCACACTATCCTCCCTTTGACAAACTCACACCATTGATACCCATAAAAAATACACAAAAGCCACCATTATCTTAAGCTTAACCTACTTTTGACGATCATAGCTTTTACGTCAAAGAGTTTAGTTGGAAATCTTAAAATTAAAAAAAAAAAAAAAAAAAAAAAAAAAAAAAAAAAAACCTCAGAACCTCGCTAAAATGGATGGAATGACTACAAAAACTGGCTAAAGTGGGTGTCACAGATGTGTGTTAAATGGCCTTCCCGTGTAAGGGACCCACCTATTGAAGTCATCCCACATCTTGTGTGGGGCACACTGGATCATCTTGTAGCATATCCAAGCCTTCAACATGAAAGGGTTTTAATTTCATGCCGTTTGCCCATATTTGAGGACAAAAATCAACACGGACGGACCACACTAGAGGAAACAATTCCGAATTAACTCACAACTTTAGTACAGTTGTAGGCCACAGACAATACCATTTTTTTAAAATAACAATATTGCGGATTTATGTATGTCCGATTAAAGTGAACGAATCAGATCGGCCGAGAGATAACCTCAATCATTGATTTAGTGGAGCTCACATCTCATTTTCAAAAGACCCTCTTGACTTCTGCTAAAAGTTATCATAGTATAATGAAATGACTGACCAAGAGATATTTTCATCCTAAAAAAAACTTTAAAAAAATGACCATGATATTAAATTATGGTATCATGGACTTTATTACATCATAATTGAGGGTTATTTTAATTAATTCTCGGATTTATATTCATTTCCAAGTTATGTGATAACATAGTTTGGGTGTATCCCTAAGTGTGGGGCCCATGTGATGTATGTGCCTTACATCCACATTATTCATCCATTTTTAAAGCTCATTTTGGAGTGTGATACCAAAAATGAAGAAAATCCAAATCTTAGGTGGACCATACCACAAGAAGCAGTAGTGATTGAATCCTCACTCTTAAAAACTTCATGGAGCCATTGGAATGTTTATTGTCCATCCAAGCTATTGATAGGGTCACAAAGAGCTGGATAAATAGACCACACAAATATCATCTTGATCCAAAACATTTGTGGCCAAAGTTTTTAGGGTAAATTACCATTGTTTTGTGTGTGTGTCTTGTCTACATAAGATTGGGATATATATACTTTATTTTTTAAATATCATTTCCTAAAATGAGTTTTAGGAATGGGTAAACAACCTACATATAAGGCACATACATTAAGGTAGGCCCACGGTTAGGGATCCCACCAACCTCAGTGGATTCGGGGACACGGATTAGCTAATGACAGATTGAGTAAAGATACTCGCTACTGAAGTGACGTCACCAAGTTTTGTGGGTCCATCATGATCTAGGTTTTGTATCTACACCATCCATCCATTTGGAGAGGCCTTTTTAGGGTATTAGCAAGTGGACCCCACCACAGAAAACAATGGAGAGAGTGACACCCACCATTAAAAACTCCAAAAAGTTTTTGATCAAGTTAATATTTATGTTTTCTCTTATTTAATATCTGTGTTAAGTTATGAACAGGTTGGATCTCAAATAAACATCACGGTGGACCTTAGGAAGGTTTCAACGATAGGCGTCACTCTCTCCACTATTTTCTCTGTGGTGGGGTCTACTACAAATTTGGATCCGCCTCATTCCCTAAGGGCCCGTTTGGACAACGGTATTAAGTTGTATTAAATGGTATTGCATTACTAATTCCACTTTGAAAATCAGAGTGATCACATGTTTGGAAGGAGTGGGAGATGGGATTAAAATTAACCTTGTAGGCTTTGGAAAATTAGCCTTGTGTTGGAAAGTGTGAGACGGGATTACTTATCCCATTAACGAGGGATTTTTGCTTAATCTAAGATCAATCCAAATGTAATTTGAAAGCAAATCCTGAGATTTATTTTCAACGCATGCATTCTAAACATAATACTAGAAAACAGGGGATACACCCAATCTAGGGACAATACCTTACACATATATCTAATATAACTTTTACAATTCCATCCACCTTAATCCCACCTAATGCAACTGGCCTAACCAGGACTAAAATGATCTCTCAAAATGGATGGACGGTGTGGATACAAAACATAGATTATGGTGGGACCCACAGAACTTGGTCACGTAACTTCGTTAGCACGTCTCGCTGCTCAACCTGTCAGTAGCTAATTTGCATCCGGATTCAGAGATCCACCGAAGCCTCAGACGTTCTATCATTGGGACGCAGATTAGCTGCTCACAAGTTGAGTAGTGGGGCTAGACGTCACCAAGTTATGTGGGCCCACCATGATGTATGTTTTGTATCCCCGGGTCCATCTATTTGAAGAGATCACATTAGGCATGATTCAAAAACAGTGGAGAGAATGACGCTCACCATTAAAAAGTTCTAATGCCCACAAAAGTTTTGTCTCAAGTTGATATATGTGTTTTCCCTTCTTTCATATCTTAGTTAACACATGAACAGTTGGATTTCAAATCAACATCATGGTGGACCTTCGAAAGGTTTCAACGGTGAACATCACTCTCCCCCACTGTTTTCTGTGGTGGAGTCTACTCTAGCCTTGGATCTACCTCATTCTTTGAATCATGCCCTAAAATGATCTCTCCAAATGCATGAACGGTGTGGATACAAAACATATATCATGGTGAGGTTCACAGAATTTGGTGACGTCACGTCTGTAGCAGCGAGTCTCCCTACTCAACCTTTCAGTGGCTAATCCACGTCACTATCATTGTACCTCTTGGGCAGCGTAACGAAATTGTTTTGTGACGCGTACGCCTCACATGGATGGAAGCGGATTGGCGGGTATGCCACACACCAGCTATATAGCTGCTGTAAGTACGTGTCGTGCGTAGACGAGCACGGACGCTCCTCTAAGCTTCGATTTGTACGAACGATTCAAAGGAGATCAAAGTTACGTGCGCACCACAGTGATGCATTTATTATATCTATATTGTTCATCTATTTTTACGTATCATTTTAGAGAATTATCCAAAAATACGAATCATATCCAAAGATGATATGGACCGCACCATAAATATCAGGGAGATAATGATTTTCACCATTAAAAAATTTGTAGTTATTTTCCATCCAATCTGCTCATAAATTCAAAACTTTTGTGACCCCGTAAATAGTTTCAATGGTAGATGTTAAATCTTCCACTGCTTTTTGCAGTGTGGTCCACTTGATAGTTAGATTTATCTTATTTTTCTTCTCAAGTATTAAAAAAAGCTCACCAAATGGATAAACAGTTTGGATATAACACATACTTCGTGATCAAACCCACACATGACACAACTTGTAGACGTCAATACAGCAGCTATATAGCGGTGCGAGGTATACCACCCAATCCGCTTCCCACATGGATGGTGTAACGCTGTAGTTTTACTTTGACCAAGCTAGTTGCAACTCACGTAAGCACATTCCCTTGCATCCAAACCGACCATCTTTTCATCCATACTTTAGATGGCTCATTAGAGAAAACTCTTGCTTGTTGAATGATCCTAGCCTTGTGATTAACTGATCTTCACCTGATCGGTGTGGTTTCCCAAACGGGGAATTATATGATCAACGAGATCACCGGTCTGGTTTCTCTCACCGTAGATGGACCGTGCCCAACAAGTCTCCTTGACAGGATAACGGTAACCTTTTGATCAGTCGCATATGAACGGGCGGTTAAGAACAGACATAGCATACACCCAGAGATCCATAGCTCAAGTGACAGACTTAGTGGAGATACCTCGTTTTAACACTTGAGGTCTTGGTATCGATCCCTAGTGGGGGTGGCTAACATGGAGTGTGTGTACTGACACGGGTGTGTACTAATAAGCTAACCCAAAAAAAAAAAAAAAAAAACAGGCACAGCATTCTCCACATTCAACTGAAAGAAAAGGTCCCTAAATTAATGGACAGGATCTTCTTATCTGGGAAAATTTTCAGGCACGGACAATCCAGAACTGAGACCCGATAAACCAACGTTCTGGATTCCTGAAATGGGCCACGGAACGTACGCAATCTATTGCGATGGACCAACAGAATTTCTTCATCAGGATGAATGAGAGAAGTCAGCCGTTGACTTTGGGTGATGGTAATTAATTTCATGGGCCCACGTCTTAATATTTTAAGTAAATAAAAAAAGGAAAAACCGTGTGCAGTGCATGCACAAGCATTTGGTTTTGGATCTCTAATCAGCAACATTAGAAAATTAATCATTGTACTTATAAGACTTAGTACTTTTCAACCCATGATTATTAATTATTAAAATGATTAGACATCATAATTATTAATTATTAACAAAGGTTTCTCCTAAAAAAAAAAAAAAGTCGTTGGCTACAATGGACTGTCGTCTGTTTAAGCTGGCTTATTATTATTATTATTATTATTATTATTTATTAACTAGATCATGTTTTTCGATGATCCAAACGGTTTATATGATCTGTGTCAGGGTGGATGGGCGACCCAGATGAGAGTCTAAGATTGAAAGATCCTATCAGTGGCTCAGAAAAGAGTTAAATGATAAAAGGGTTGGAATATTCAGATACTGCGATCTTTTTTCCCTTATGCCCATCCACGATGGGGCCCACCGTATAAACGGTTTGGATCACTGAAACATGAATCCGGATCCCAGGACTAGATCAGTACATTGGTTTGTACTGTACTAATTCTATGAGAAAATGTTGGCCACGATGCGACACGTGTGTTGTACAGAGAGCGTACGATAACCCATGCTTGGGCCCATGCTTTGTGTGTGACACTTACTCTGTCCATCTTGCAAAATCGGATTGCATAATTAGCACGCTCATCATACTGAGTAAACTCAATTGGACTCAACCTGAATCTATGTGGTCTATCCCTGCAGTCCATCCATTTTTTCATATAACTTAAGGGGATTATCCAAAAATTGAAGCATATCCAAAGATCAAGTGGATCATACCACTGGAAACGGTGGGGATAATGATTTCCACCATTGAAACCTTTCTAGGCTCTCAAATGATGTTTATTTGTCATCCAACCTGTTTATAAGATCAAACCGACAGGGATGAAGGGAAAACACAAATATAAGCTTGATTCAAAACTTCCGTGGCACTCAAGATTTTTTCAATGGCAAACGTTCAATTCAACTATTTCTTGTGATGTGGTCCATTTGAACATTGGATATGCCTCATTTTTGAGCTCAAGTTTTGAAATTATCTGTTAAAATGGATGGATAGAGCGGACAAAGTATATAAATCATGGTAGACTTCAAAGAGTTTACTCACTACACTTAAGTGCAGTAAGTTACTCGCTACGCAATCCGCTTGCCCATCTTGCACCCTTCATTTTTACGGCATGGGACCATAAATCAGCTCGATCTACAGATCAGGTGAACTAGGGAAAAAGCAGGGATGGGACGCCAACCATAGGTTTGCTTGGGGGGCCACCTTCGCTCGTATATTCCATCCAATCCGTTCATCAGGTGTGCCTCACCATGATGAACTAACTCTCCAAAAATCAGCCTGATCCAAAATTTATCCCCACCGCACCACGTGAAATCATTGGTTTTAGGCGTGAATTTAGTCATTTGAGTTTTAGATCATGCTTGTTTTTGTGATATACGGTGCAAATAAGAAAGCAAGCCTGATGGACGGAGTCGATTTCATATGATTCTATATTGGTCCCATACTGCTGTGAACCACATGTAACGTTGAGGACTAGTACGGAGAAAACCGCTCGACCGTACAATGATTGGTCAGGCGCCCGCTGGGAGAATGGAACGAGGCAGATCCACCTCTCTACAAACTCGGACTGGGTAGTGAGTAGCGACCCCTCCACTGCCCAATTCGTAGTGGAAAAGCTCTATAGGCACCACCACAATGTATGGTTTTATCCACACCGTCCATCCATTTTGCCAGCTCAGTCTAGAGCATGAGCCCAAAATTGAAGCAGATCCAAAGTTCAAGGGACCACACCATAGGAAAGAGTGGGGATTGAATGCCTACCATTCTTGGATGAGTTAATATCTGTGTCCTCCCTTCACTCATGTTTATTTGACTTTATATGAACAGGTTAATAAATGAACAATGTAGTAGACCTCCAGGAAGTTTTCTGGCCTGAACTCATCCAATTCCCACTTGAGCTTTACATCTGCCTCATATTTAAACTCTTGAAACAATAGATTAAATGATATAGAATTAATATTATTATTGCACAATAATTGTGTATCTGGAAATGTGATAGTATGTTAACATCAAATTCAATGTTTGGGATCAAGTTCTTCTCTTGAAAAAATTACAATATTAAGTGAAACTTGTGTTTAATAGACCATGAAATTTAGGGCTTTACATGAACCGATTTAGCTCGGTTAGCTTGCTCGATTTGACTCAGTTTGAAACTGAGTTCGAGTCGAGTCAAGCTAATATTTTGAGCTCAAAAAAATTTCCAACTGATTTCGAGCTTGGGCGAGCTCGACTCGACTAGGATCGAACCCCGGCTCGAATCGAAATCGGATCAAACCAGTTTGGTGACTCATTTACTTTGATATTGATGTTGCTCACCAAGTGTTTGACGAAATGACTCAACAAAGTATTGGCTGGTGCCAAGGAAGGTATGTATATGAAACAAATACCCTTTTTTTCTGATTTTGATGCAGGTATTTGATAAAATACCTGTAAAACTACTGTTGCCGTTTTACATACAATGAGATTTTGAAGGTGCAGTACATGTGTTTGTGAAAATGCTGCACAGGTGAACTCAGCTCAAATTGACCTGAGTTGCTGACTGAACCGAGCCAAGTTGGCCAGTCAAGCTCGAGGACCAAGCCAAGCCGAGTTCGAGATGGGTCGGCTAGTGGCCAACCGAGTCGAGTTGTGCCAAGCTCGACTAGTGTACACCTCTAATGAAATTATAATCAATAGGCTAGCTTTCACAACCGGAGTCACCTGGACACATGCAATTTAAATGTCACATGTCAAAAGCACATATGGACGGAAGGTGTGGATAAAACACATGCATCAATGTGGGGTTCACATATATAATAAATTTTAAAATCCATCAAATTTCCTATAGTATCTACTGTACAGTACCTTGATTGATTCAATCAAGATGGAATTTGCATGGGACCAAATGCAATTCCATATATCACCTAAAGTGGGGGCATAGAGCTTTTTCACCACCTGACTTAAAATAGTGAAGTCCTGTCTCTACATTAGGCATCGCAAAGTGATAATATGCAAATCAGTCCTCTGTCATGAGACCGTTTCCAGAGAGAAGATGACACACATGGAAAAAGCCTGTCTGCTGTAATAATTTAGTGAATATTTCTTATAGTTGTGGGTCAGCATTTTTTGTATATTTCAATTCAGGACCTCTTCAACCGTAGTGAATAAGAATGAGAAATGAAGCTCCTTATCTTAATTAGACCACACAACCAAAGGACTTTATCGGGCCTTCTATACATAAGTGCCTAAAAAATCCTTACGGTCTTTCTTGTGGTAGAACATTTAGTTTTTTTATTTGATGAGAGTGACCCATGCCATTAGCGTATGGATTGTTTATGTCTTCAAAAATACATCCAATAAACAAATCTATCTATCTAATGTGTGACTATCCATCTGATGTGTAATGCTAGAATAAGGGTGAAAAACAAAAGCTGTTAAAAGCCAAATGTGCAATGCTCTAACTGTGGAGAAGGTAAGGGATATAAGATAATCTCATGGGTTTTGTTTTTAAAACAAAAACCATCCATCCTTGCGCAGACCAATTCATCTTCTTACTATATCTGAAAATGGGAGCTGGTAGAACCACCATCATTTATTTATTTAATTTTAATTTTAATTTTTATACACACTCATACCACAATAGAATTTCACCATATCCAACTACCATAATTTATTTATTTATTTTTAATTTTATTTTTAAAACACGCACTCATACCACAGTGGAATTTCACCACAATGGATATTGGAACCCATGACCTGGAGTCGAAACTCTTGCAAGTCTACCATTGAGGCATCGGTAAGGACCCAGGTAGAACCACCTCTTGTTACACTAATAATGCATCGATTTAATCCATCTTATCAGTGGTCTAAAAGGGCAATAAGAGGAACGGTCCACATTCAACCAGCAAAGCTCACTAAGACTGTTGAGATTTTTGCCAATCACTGTGAATTTCACATGTAGCCCATTAACTTTTAGCCTACAAAATCAACGGTCCTAGTACTGGTTTCCATGGATACCGATAGGAGAGCTGCATGGACTTAGGATGTGAGCTATGAGCATTCCTCGCCTTGACAATTTGCACTCAAGCTGTTTCTAGTGGTATTAAGGTACACGGTAGAAAATAACACTAGTTAATAACACAAATGAAACGAGAGGTTTACTTGAATACATCCTGATGTACTGCAATATGATTCATTATGATTTTTATTTATCAAAAATTATATTTTTCTCAATGATAATAATTGTTTATATAATAAGCTCCATTGAACGAGGGATTCCTGAAAAAAAATATTTTCAAATTGAATATATATAACAGCCCTTCAATCACACAATTAATAATAATTGCTCATTTTTCAAACAAAAGGGCTAAACTATAAATGGTTGAAATAATCCAATTCAAAATATTCTATTTGTTTTCTATCCATCATACAACCCGAGACTCATCAAAGACTATGTAGATTTACAGGCTAAAATCATGAAGGTGGACGTATTCAAGCAAATATGTTGAGGAACGGTTGGAGTGGTCTAATACACAAAACTTTGAAATATTAACCATCCATAATGAGACTGATTACATAGCCAGTCTCTGATGGTATCTCACCATACTAAATTATAAATTGACTTCAACAATGAAAGTCAAACACACCATGACTCATGTACCCCATCAATCATCATTGGTTTCCAGTGGTACCATTGGGAAGGAGCTGCATGGAACTAGGACGTGAGCTATGAGCATTCCTCTCATTTGCAGTTTACTTGAGTTTTCGTCAATGGCATTCAAGTAGACAGTAGAAAATAAAACTAGCTAATGATACACAATTGAAATGAGAGGTTTACACATACATCTCGATGTATTGCAATATGATGCATCATGATTTTTATTCATCAAATTTTATATTGTATTCAATGACAAAAACTGTTTATATGATAGAGTCTGTCGAACAAGGTATGCTCAAAGAAATTTTCAAATTGAATATTTCGACCCTTTAATTACACAAAGTTTATAGTGACAATTCATTTTTCAAATAAAAGATCCAAATTTCAAATGGTTGAAATAATCCAATTTAAAATATTATTTTATTTGTTTTCTATCCATCGTATGAGTTGAGACTCATCGAAGACAATCCACATTCAAAGGTTAAAATCATCACGTTTGGTGTATTCAACCAAACATCATGAGGGATGGTTAGAGTAGTTTAATACACGCTTTTGAAATCTTAACCATTGTAATGAGGCCGACTCCATGGCCAATCTCCGATGGTATCTCACCACACTACTTTATAACTTGACTTCGATAGCGGAAGTCAAACACACCGTGACTCATGTACCCCATCAACATGTGGCCCACCGAATGAAGTTCTAATCACCATTGATTTCCAGTGGTACTATTAGAAGGGAGCGGCATGGAACTAGGACGTGAGCTATGAGCATTCCTTCCCTTGGCATTTTGCTCAAGCTTTCGTCAATGACATTCAAGTAGACAATATAAAATAAAACTAGCTAATGATACACAAACGAAATGAGAGGTTTACACACACATCTCGATGTATTGCAATATGATGCATCATGATTTTTATTCATCAAATTTTATATTTTATTCAATGACAAAAACTGTTTATATGATAGAGGCTGTCGAACAAGGGATGCTCGAATAAATTTTCAAATTGAATATTTCGACTCTTTAATTACATAAAGTCTATAATGACTACTTATTTTTCAAATAAAAGAGCCAAATTTCAAATGGTTGAAATAATCCAATTTAAAATATTTTATTTGTTTTCTATCCATCATATAAGTTGAGACTCATTGAAGACAATCCATATTCAAAGGTTAAAATCATGATGTTTGGTGTAATCAACCAAACATCATGAAGGATGGTTGGAGTGGTTTAATACATGCTTTTGAAATATTAACCATCCTAATGAGGCCGACTACATGTCCAGTCTCCGATGGTATCTCACCACACTACTTTATTACTTGATTTTGATAGCGGAAGTCAAACACACTGTGACTCATGCACCCGATCAGCATGTGGCCCACCGAATCAAGTTCTAATCACCATTGATTTCCAGGGGTACCATTAGAAGGGAGCAGCATGAAACTAGGATGTGAGCTATGAGCATTCCTTGCCTTGGCAGTTTGCTCAAGCTTTTGTCAATGGCATTCAAGTAGACAATATAAAATAAAACTAGTTAATGATACACAAATGAAATGAGAGGTTTACGCACACATCTCGATGTATTGTAATATGATGCATCATGATTTTTATTCATCAAATTTTATATTTTATTTAATGACGAAAACTGTTTATATGATAGAGCCTAGAGAATGAGGGATGCCCGAAGAAATTTTTCAAATTGAATATTTTGACCCTTTAATTACACAAAGTTTAAAATGACAGCTCATTTTTCAAACAAAAAAGCCAAATTTCAAATGGTTGAAATAATCCAATTTAAAATAATTTATTTATTTTCTACCCATCATACAAGTCGAGACTCATCAAAGATAATCCAGATTCAAAGGTTAAAATCATGACGTTTGATGTATTCAACCAAACATGATGAGGAATGGTTGGAGTGGTTTAATACACGCTTTTGAAATATTAACCATATATCGTAATCAGGTCGACTATATGGACAGTCTCCGATGGTATCTCACCACACTACTCTATAACCTAACTTCGATAGCGAAAGCCAAAAATCATGTACCCCATCAACGTGTGGCCCACCTAATCACCATTGATTTCCGATGGTACTATTAGGAGGGAGCTGCATGGAACTAGGACGTGAGCTATAAGCATTCCTCACCTTGGTAGTTTGCTCAAGCTTTTGCCAATGGCATTTAAGTAGACAATATAAAATAAAACAAACTAATGATATGCAGGTGAAATGAGAGGTTTACCATGTATTGCAATATGATGCATCATGGTTTTTATTCATCGAAATTTATATTTTATTCAATGACAAAAACTGTTTATACGATAGGGCCTGCTGAGTGAGGGATGCCTAAAGAAATTTTCAAATTGAATATCGCAACCCTTTAATTACACAAAACTTATACTGACAACTCATTTTTCAAACAAAAGAGCCAAATTTCAAATGACTGAAATAATCCAATTTAACATTTTTTATTTATTTTCTACCCATCATAAAAGTTGAGACTCATCAAAGATAATCCAAATTCAAATGTTAAAATCATGACATTTGATGTATTCAACCAAATATGATGAGGAATGGTTGGAGTAGTTTAATACACGCTTTTGAAATATTAACCATATATCGTAATCAAGTCGACTACATGGACAGTCTCCGATGGTATCTCACCGCACTACTCTATAACCTAACTTCGATAGCGAAAATCAAAACTCATGTACCCCATCAACGTGTGGCCCACCTAATCACCATTAGTTTCCGGTGGTACTATTAGGAGGGAGCTGCATGGAACTAGGACGTGAGCTATGAGCATTCCTCACCTTGGCAGTTTGCTCAAGCTTTTGTCAATGGCATTTAAGTAGACAATATAAAATAAAACAAACTAATGATATGCAGGTGAAATGAGAGGTTTACCATATATTGCAATATGATGCATCATGGTTTTTATTCATCGAAATTTATATTTTATTCAATGACAAAAACTGTTTATACGATAAGGCCTGTTGAGCGAGGGATACCCGAAGATATTTTCAAATTGAATATCGCAACCCCTTAATTACACAAAGCTTATACTGACAACTCATTTTTCAAACAAAAGAGCCAAATTTCAAATGACTGAAATAATCCAATTTAACATTTTTTATTTATTTTCTACCCATCATACAAGTTGAGACTCATCAAAGATAATCCAGATTCAAAGGTTAAAATCATGACATTTGATGTATTCAACCAAACATGATGAGGAATGGTTGGAGTGGTTTAATACACGCTTTTGAAATATTAACCATATATCGTAATCAGGTCGACTACATGGACAGTCTCCGATGGTATCTCACCACACTACTCTATAACCTAACTTCGATAGCGAAAGTCAAAACTCATGTACCCCATCAACGTGTGGCCCACCTAATCACCATTGATTTCTGGTGGTACTATTAGGAGGGAGCTGCATGGAACTAGGACGTGAGCTATGAGCATTCCTCACCTTGGCAGTTTGCTCAAGCTTTTGTCAATGGCATTTAAGTAGACAATATAAAATAAAACAAACTAATAATATGCAGGTGAAATGAGAGGTTTACCATGTATTGCAATATGATGCATCATGGTTTTTATTCATCGAAATTTATATTTTATTCAATGACAAAAACTGTTTATACGATAGGGCCTGCTGAGTGAGGGATGCCCGAAGAAATTTTCAAATTGAATATCGCAACCCTTTAATTACATAAAGCTTATACTGACAACTCATTTTTCAAACAAAAGAGCCAAATTTCAAATGACTGAAATAATCCAATTTAACATTTTTTATTTATTTTCTACCAATCATACAAGTTGAGACTCATCAAAGATAATCCATATTCAAAGGTTAAAATCATGACGTTTGATGTATTCAACCAAACATGATGAGGAATAGTTGGAGTGGTTTAATACACGCTTTTGAAATATTAACCATATATCGTAATCAGGTCGACTACATGAACAGTCTCCGATGGTATCTCACCACACTACTCTATAACCTAGCTTCGATACCGAAAGTCAAAACTCATATACCCCATCAACGTGTGGCCTACCTAATCACCATTAATTTTCGGTGGTACCATTAGAAGGGAGCTGCATGGAACTAGGACGTGAGCTATGATCATTCCTCACCTTGGCAATTTGCTCAAGCTTTCGTCAATGGCATTTCAGTAGACAATATAAAATAAAACAAACTAATGATATACAGGCAAAATAAAAGGTTTACCATGTATTGTAATATGATGCATCATGGTTTTTATTCATCAAAATTTATATTTTATTCAATAACAAAAATTGTTTATATGATAGGGCCTGCTGAGGGAGGGATGCCTGAAGAAATTTTCAAATTGAATATCGCAACTCTTTAATTACACAAAGCTTATACTGACAGCGCATTTTTCAAACAAAAGATTCAAATTTCAAACGACTGAAATAATCCAATTTAACATTTTTTATTTATTTTCTACCCATCATACAAGTTGAGACTCATCAAAGATAATCCAGATTCAAAGGTTAAAATCACGACGCTTGATGTATTCAACCAAACATGATGAGAAATGGTTGGAGTGGTTTAATACACGCTTTTGAAATATTAACCATATATCGTAATCAGGTTGACTAAATGGACAATCTTCGATGGTATCTCACCACACTACTCTATAACCTAACTTCGATAGCGAAAATCAAAACTCATATACCCCATCAACGTGTGTCCCACCTAATCACCATTGATTTCCGATGGTACCATTAGGAGGGAGCTGCATGGAACTAGGACGTGAGCTATGAGCATTCCTCACCTTGGCAGTTTGCTCAAGCTTTCGTCAATGGCATTTAAGTAGACAATATAAAATAAAATAAACTAATGATATGCAGGTGAAATAAGAGGTTTACCATGTATTGCAATATGATGCATCATGGTTTTTATTCATCAAAATTTATATTTTATTTAATGACAAAAATTGTTTTACGATAGGGCTTGTTGAGCAAGGGATGCCTGAAGAAATTTTCAAATTGAATATCGCAACCCTTTAATTACACAAAGCTTATATTGACAGATCATTTTTCAAACAAAAGAGTCAAATTTCAAATGATTGAAATCATCCAATTTAACATTATTTTATTTATTTTCTACCCAGCATACAAGTTGAGACTCATCAAAGATAATCCAGATTCAAAGGTTAAAATCATGACGTTTGATGTATTCAACCAAACATGATGATGAATGGTTGGAGTGGTTTAATACACGCTTTTGAAATATTAACCATATATCGTAATCAGGTCGACTAAATGGACAGTATTCGATGGTATCTCACCACATTACTCTATAACCTAACTTCGATAGTGAAAGTCAAAACTCTTGTACCCCATCAACGTGTGGCCCACCAAATCACCATTGATTTCCGATGGTACCATTAGGAGGGAGCTGCATAGAACTAGGACGTGAGCTATGAGCATTCTTCTCCTTGGCAGTTTGCTCAAGCTTTCGTCAATGGCATTTAAGTAGACAATATAAAATAAAATAAAATAATGATATGCAAGTGAAATGAGAGGTCTACCATGTATTGCAATATGATGCATCATAGTTTTTATTCATCAAAATTTATATTTTATTCAATGACAAAAATTGTTTATATGTATGGCCAACTGAGCGAGGGATGCCTAAAGAAATTTTCAAATTGAATATCGCAACCCTTTAATTACACAAAGCCTATACTCACAACTCATTTTTCAAACAAAAGAGCCAAATTTCAAATGACTGAAATAATCCAATTTAACATATTTTATTTGTTTTCTATCCATCATACAAGTTAAGACTCATCGAATTCAAAGGTTAAAATCAAGATGTTAGATATATATATATATATTCAACCAAACATCATGAAGGATGGTTTAGAGTGTTCTAATACAGACTTTGGAAACATTGACCGTCCGTAATGAGGCCGACTACATGGACGGTCCCTGATGGTATCTCACGACACTGCTCTACCATATTTTGATTTTACCATAACTTAGCTACGATCGATCTCGTGCAACAGCCTCTGTAATCTGGATTCACGTAAGTGAAATGGTGAATGGTCATATAACTATTTAAAATCTAGACCATACATCGCGTGAGGGATAGCTGCATGTTGGCGATTTACGTATGTAAGATCTAGACCCTACATCATGTAGGGACCATCATAGCTCCATGTAGGTGGGATACAGAACTAGCAAACCTCTTTCTGTACAAGAGGATCGCTTGATGAGTCAATCCGATCATACACACGTGTGACTTGTCTCCGTGTGGATTTACATGTTTGGTTTTCTTACTTTAGAAGAAAAGGAGTGGCGTATGGTCTTAAATTTCATAGAAGCAGGCATTTTAAATAACAGGTAGAGGTTAGAGTAAAAATCCCTTTAGCCAATTGACTCATCAGGTAGATAGACCACACATGTATTATGACAATGGATGGTTAGCAAGAGAATAAAAAAATTCAGTCTACATTTACAATACATGTGGCTCCTTTGGTAAGTAAACCACCTGAATTTTTTAGTCAGTCTATTGACAGGTATAGATCTGTTATTGCAACTAATTGTCTTATTTTTTGTTTATTAAATCTTTCGTAATGAGAGGATGAATTGTGACACTTGTAGAGGATTTAATATAGATTGTGATACATTCACGCATGTGATGGTGCTTAAAGATTAATTATGGCACATGTGCATATGAGGTGCTTGAACTTGGACAGTTGCATATGTAGCATATTTAGAACATGTGATGCATGTTACTGTATAAGAGTATTCCTTATATGCACAAGAATAGTGGCTGTTGGCAAGTAATTTTATTCAATTTTTTAAATATCGACGACAACGGCTGATATATTTTGTATTTCACATGTGTGATACGAAATATACAAATCGTATCAATATATCTTATATGTTCAATTTGTTCAATATTTTTAATTTTTAATTCTTTTTTTTTTTTTTAAATTATGTTAAATCAGTGTTAAATAATTATGAATCTATTGGTTCTTCATGTTTTGAATGAAAAATTATGTAGTTAGAGCTTTAATTTCAATATCCATTAGTTGTTTGTGTTCTCCATTTTATTTTATTTTTTTAAAATTTTCTTTAACTAGCTATCAATTGAGACAAATTTCGAAGTTTTTAGGAGTATTTGATTAAATAATCATCACATACACTTTAATTTCAAAATTTGAGTGTAGGTGGTCTGACATACCTAAAATGCCATTAATTTTATGAGATTATATTAAACTTTGTCTTCTCTCAAATAGAATTTTCTTTGATAGATTCCTAAGGAAGCTAAATGATGCATGATTGTGTATGCAAGCTCTCATATTGAATTTTCTTTGATGGAGTCCTAGGAAGCTGAATGATGCAAGATTGTGTATGAAAGAGAATATGAAAGCAATTGACAATTGATAAATGTAGAAAATTATTGCCTGAAAGTAATTAAATATGACGTCTAAACATCATACTCTTTAGTGAAATGCCAAAACCGAATATTTACACGAGTCTAGCTTCAGTTTGAACGGACCATCTTCATAAATCCATGGCTTATGTATGTCCCACAAAAGATATCGTGCATGTAGGCCACTTGAGGCCATCGAGGTTCACCTCTGCCCTCACGAATTTCATTAGATTTCAATACCAAGTGCCCTTGATCTAGTCACTCATCAGGTGGAGGATGCGGATTGTGTGATGACCCCAACACCGGAGTGTTTGGTCCGTGGAATTGAATGGTATTGAATTGTATTAGATGGCATTAACACCATAATCGCATAATGATTGCATGTCAGGAAATATCATGGTATTGTAGCTAGGGGTGTACATCGATTCGAACCAAGTCGAGCTGGCCTCATCTTGACTTGGCTCGGTCACTGGCTAACCTCAGCTTGAACTCAGCTGAGCCTGACTGCCAGCTCGGCTCGGTTCGGTCAGCAGCTTGGGCCAGCTCGGGCCGAGTTCAAGCCAAGATCGAGCCGAGTTTGCCAGTGAGCCATTTCCACAAACACCTGTACTGCACCTTAAAATCGTTATGTATATGAAGGTGCTTTGTTCAGGTATTTGCACTGTACATGTGTACCTCCTATTGCACATGGAGATGTAACGGCTACCAATATCTTCCTTGATCATAAGCTTGTTCCCCCATCTCCGCAACTGTGGGTTGGTCAATCTGAGGCCCCTCATTCGAATTAAGCTTGGAGGTGCTGCCAACATTCTCTTCCTTCACAATGCCATGCTCTCTTTCTTTTTTCTTTTTTGTCTCTTTTTCTCTATAGTGACAAACATTTCCTAATTCATATGCTAATATTAGTCTATCTCCTTTGGTCGGAATGACAACTCATCGTTGGGTCCTCACTTGGATCACAGGCATTTCCACTTCGTTGATGCATTTTATCAAATACTTGGTGAGCAACATCAATGGCAAAGTAACTGAGTCAACGAACTTGTTCAATTCGAGTTCGAATCGAGCTGGATTCAATCTGAGTCAGGTCAAGTTGGGGCCTGCTCGAACTCGGCTCGAGCTCAAAAAATCAGCTCGAACCGAGTCGAATCAAGCTTTTTCGAGTTGAGTCGTGTACACCCCTAATTGTAGCCATCCAATCCAGTGTTTGGGATAAAACTTTTGCTACATTAAAACATCGGATTAAGCAAATTCATATTTGGTGGACCATGGAATTGTATACCACGGATCAAATTCACAATGGATGTCATTCACTTGTACATATATATAACCAGAATGTCATGTGTAAATTGTGTATATGGATGGACGACATGGATAAATGCATGCGTCAATGTAGGGTCCACATGTAGTAGATTTCAAAATCCACGGAAATCATGCATGGGACCAAATGCAATTCCATGGGACTAAAAGCAATTCCATCCCACCTAATCCCAACCTTTCCCATACTCTCCAAATGTTGGATGGAATTGCACAGGAACTAATGCAATTCTATCCCACTTAATCCCATCTAATATCGTCTACCAAACGCCATAACTCCATGTGTTAGGATATGGCGGGATTTGATTGGGCTACTTGCAGCTGTAGAAAATGAGTTGATAGTATTTGACCTAAAAACTTCAAACATGTTTTATGTGAGTCTCGTCCTGTCCCAATCAAACCTTGGGACTCCCAACACCACCCAGAGGTACACGTTGGGGTCACCACATAATCCACGTCCATGGAACCAACCGTGTAGATTCAATGTATCTAAAATTTTATTTTATTTTCGGTTAGCTTGTCAGTACATCCACTCTCAGTTCACACTTCACTGTTAGCCACCCCCACTAGGGAATCGATGTCAAGACCTCAGTGTTGAAACGAGGTATCTTTCACTCAGTCTACCACTTGAGCTATGGATCAGGGTGTTATCTAAAATTTGGGTTGCCCTCTCATTTGATAGCTTCATATTTATCAATTTATCTTAACCGTCCAATTATCTTATCACGTGCGCCGTAGTCTGAGAGGCGAGTACCAAAAAGGTGCACTGGAGTCAGGAATTAGATGGGTCACCTGGAACAATTTGCACTGCTGTATTAAGTATGCAGCCCCATCTTTCAGGTGGCAAATCCAGCAGTGAGGGCATGGGGCCCACCAAAATTAGGATTAGACTTATTCCCAATTATGCCGGATACCCTAACCAACCAGACCCTTAATAACCCTCATTTAATCTTCTTTTTTTCTTCCACGCCAATGGCTAGATTCCATAAATTCACGATCATAAAACTGCACCTGTAATTTCTGAGTGTAAGGCTACGATGATAATGATGATAAAGAAAAAGCAGTTTTTTTTTTTTTTTTTTCTTTTTACACACATTTCTGGGTCTAGCTCTACGGCATAGCGGTGGACAGATTCTGTTTCAACCCTGAGATCGATTGCCCATGTGGTATGGGTGCGTATAAAAAAGAATAAGAAAAAAAAAAAACACTTGATAGTTTCTCAGGCCTGATAATTCACATCCATAATCCCACCAAGAGAGATGGATCAGCTACTTATAACCTTTTAGTACACAACCATGTCAGTACACACACTCCACTGTTAGTACACAACCATGTCAGTACACACACTCCACTTATAACCTATGTAACAAATATCGCCAAGATTTTTAAAATCTTTTTATACTTCCTCAAAAAAAAAAAAAAAACTAAATAATAATATTGCAATATATCAAGAATCTCAGCAGTTCTAATTTTCCACAATTTAACAGGAAATATCACAATTTTTTTATTTTTTTATTTTTTATTTCATCGTATAAATGTAGAGCTAGGCATCGAGTCAAGTCAGACCGAGTTAGGGCTGACCCGACTTGATCCAGTTTTGAAATAGGCCTGAGCCGAACTCGACTCGACTCGACTCGGTATCGAGTCCAGCATGCCTAAACCAATTCGAATCCGGGTCTGACCTGGACTAATCCAAACCGAGTCTGACCCAGTTAAAAGTACCGAGTTGGTTCAATTTAGCACCGATTCCGATTGAGAGATGAGGGAGGGAGGGAGTGGAGAGGAGGGTGGTGGTAGGCTTGGAAGAGGAGAGAGAGAGAGAGAGAGAGAGAGAGGTGGTGATGGAGGTGGGTGGTTGCCGGGATTGAAAGATAAGGAGGACGAGGGAGGAAGAGAGAGTTTGGGATCGGGTCGGGGTTTTTTATTATATGTATACCCGAATCCAAGTCGAGTCAGTTTCAAATCGAGTCGAGTATGACTGGATCGAATTTCAGGTCGAAGGGTCGAGTTACTAGGTAACTCGAACTCGACTCGGTTTGAGTTTGGATTGGGTGAAGCCTACTCGGTTCGGACCGACTCACCCATTCGATTCAGGTCGAGTCGGACAAGTCGAGTCATGCGAGTCGAGTTGTCCCCTGCCCAGCTCTATATACATGCATATTTAAATTTTAAAGATTATTTATCAATTTATAATTAGAATTATTAGTATTTATTTTCAATGAGATTTTCCAATAATATCTTGAAAAGACCTCCAAAATCTTAAAAATTCCCAAGAAATTCCTGAACCCAGAAATTTCCAAGAACAAGGTTTGCCACAACGGTTAACCCCAACCCGTCACTTTGCACACACCCATTTTCTGCTTTGGAAAAAAAAAAAAAGATACACACAATGTCTCCTGGATAGCAGATCACCTCACACAAGAACAAGTATGCGGTACATGACTTCCTCCAATGTGCGATACCCTGGGGGTAGGATCATGTATGTCGCTTAAGTACATATATTAGGTATACAGTCCAGTTTTATATACGAAATGAAATTGTAATTATTTATCAAATGACGAATATCATTATTATACGTCCCCCATGCATAATATTATATGTATGCATGTACTATGCAGTTGCATAAATTAAAGTATACATCTCTATATTCTGAATATGGATTGGCATTACAAGTTAATCAAAAGTGTAAAACCATAATTTCAGCTTGGAAAAATTGCGATTTGGATCAATGTTACCTAAACAAAACCCCCAGCATTTTATTTTCTGGATTGAGCGTTTGAGATTATGGGTTATTTCCAATCCAGATCGATATTTTTAGTGACCCAAATTAGGGCACTTTGTTCTCACTATTGATTCAGTTAATGCAAATTTATATTTACAATGTAGAGATTTATAACTTTATTTATTTAGTTATAATACAACACTAACCATGCAGGATCTATAACAATAACTTTCATCATTTCATATATAAATTGCGATATGAGGTCATGCATAGAACTATATTGCATACACAGTATATGGACTGATGCACATGATCCTACCCCTAGTGTACGTGTTGGAGGAAGAAGCACACCGCATACACGTTCCCGGACCATGTACGAAAGTGACCCACGATCTAGGTAACCTTGATCCTGATCACAAATGACTCGCAATCCGGATGGCGGGATTTGGAGCATAAAATGTCGGGTGGCAATTTAGGTGACACTATATAAAACAATCGGTGTGGGTGGTGACATTGACTACTCGAAAGAATACTGTTCTGAATGAAATGCAAAGAAAAGAGAAGGCAGCAAGATTTAGTTCATCTGTTATCATTGAAGCAGGGAATGCAAGATATGCAGCCGTTTTGCGTATTGAATATAAAGGCAGTATATGAAATACATTTGGGATTTTATGAAGACTTGGGGCAACCTTTCTAGGGATCCAATGTGAAGGGGAATGAATATAATCTATCTCTTTAACCTTGTATATATGTACTTTTTCTTCTGTACAAGCATTTACAATGTCTGGGTTACCAGTGTTTCTTCTATTAATTACAGGGCCTTCTGATCTAGCCGCTCGTTCCAGTTCAGGCAGCGTATTAAGCTACGGAACCAATCACCTGTTTGATCGCGTTTGTTGACCGTGGGCAGAGGATGCTGACTCATGGATATCCGAATTGAGTCTCCTCTTGAGAGCTGCTGCCTTCTCTTCCCATCGAATGACACCCATGCATTACTTCGTGTCTCCTCTGGTATCTGTTGAATCCATGTGTAAAACAGCCAAAACTGAATTTGGAAGAAGGATGATAATCTATCATGCCACTTAAGACCAGATAGAATGATAAAATGCAAGGAAAATTAGCAATGGCCCAAAAGCACATTAGATACAACTTCAGACAAACTTCAATTACCCAAAAGAGAGAGCAAAAGATAGAGAATGGTAGCCTGATGTGAACTGAAACCACAAGCATACGAGCTAACATCTTTTATTATTTCAGAACCAAAAGTATTTGATAGAGAAGACCTAATTAAAATGCTGATTCGTGACCCACTTGCTGGTTGCACAAGCTGAGTCAACCAGCTCCAATTATTTTTACTACTTCCTAAGATGAATTGACTAGAGCTGTCAACCAAGTTAGCAAGTCGTGAAATTAATGAATAGTCACCACATTCAGAAAAGGAATGATCTGGTATGGTACACCAGAACTGAAACTTCCACTATTGACAAGCTTACGTTACCTGGTCAAGATCAGATAGTAATAAGAACCCATCATCTAAAATCCAAAGCAAGTGGGTTCACTTCCTATAACCATCTGATCTGATCAGACGGTAAATAAGGGCCACTAATAGCAAAGTTACACCATTTATGTCCAACGGCTGATCATATCCCCACTCAGAAAATATTTGCAGAAGAAAGATTTATTTGCACAACAAGACAAACAGAAACAGCTAGATAACTTAGCCTTGAAAACTATCAAAATAGATTGATAAGATTACTCCAGCATTGACATGTACAAATATTAGGTTTTTTTTTTTTTTTTGAGATGTATCCTAGTATTCATTGATATTATTTTTCTTTAAGTAACAACCGTACGCTCATCAGGCTCACTTGGCACTGCATGCTCTAGACATCATCTATTCACAAAATTTCCTCTATGGGTAGGCATGCAACAATTGTGGAAAGGTGCGGTGTGGAACTTGTGTGTTCAGCCGACTTCTAGTACTTAGCGGTTTACCTGGTAACTGCCCCACTGCAACCCTACTATGTTTGCTCCCCCTTTGGGGCATACACGTACGACTGAGGATCAATACTGGGTGGGACCATGTTGGCATGACAGTGGTGTCAATGTGATCCTCTGACATGGCCGGTTCCTAGACCATGGATAATTGAGGAAGGTTAATGTTCAGTGGGAAGCTGATCAAAAACTTTTACCAATCTACCACTAAAAGCCAACAAATTTCTGGGAGAAAGGCTAAGATGTTGATGATGAAATAGTCTAGTGACCAAGGTTGTTAAGATAGGTTGGAAATCAAGGTGTTTCCTGATTTGAGTTGGAGTGTGATTGGGTCCTTAATGTGAATGAGGCGGGAATTAAGTAATAAGCTAATCATGAAGCCAATTATTAGAAGTGAGTAGGGCTGGAGAAAAAGGGACTATATAGGACCACAACCGGAGAACATGCACAGTATGGTTAGGTATTCAGATTTGAACAAGTGTTCTCATGGTTTATTAGTTTAGTTATCCATACCATAGATCTGTTCAGTCAACTGTGCATGAGCCATGCCCCAGAAACCTCCCAAGTTGGAAAAGTCCTAGTCATCAATCTTGGGCTTTTTTTTCAGTTGAGAGTGGACCATTACTACATTTCTCCTTTCCATTGCAGGCAACAATCTGAAAGTTTAGATAGTCCCTTTGTGGAGATGTTGGGGCATGGACCTTCCATGGTGGGGCCCAACATGCTAATTTCCTGGAACCATGGGCCCACTAGTCCAAACTGAAAACCTGAGTGCGCTGTGCCTCTCTTCGGGCTGAAGATCCTATAATTCCTCTTGGACCGAAGGGGAAAGTTCCTTTTAGGAAGCATGTATTCGAGTTACTTGCAAAGGTTGTGTTTTGGGTGGAATCTTTCCCCCGAGGTGGTTGCCCCCACATACAACTATGCAAGTCAAGAAACCCATTAGTTCAGCTAATTTTACTCATTCACTTCCATATATCAATTCCTTCCTCAGTTATATGTTCCTCGAAATTTACTATCATTGATAAATAAGGAAAGTGAAAACAACAGCAAGATATGGATAATGTAACAGAAGATAAAAGTAGTTTCACCTTTAATTCAAGTTGTGCAGAATCTGGAAGTATCACAGGCCTAAATGAAAGGGAGTGTGGACAGATTGGAGTAAACAGCATGCATGGAACATTCGGATGAACCTGCATTTTTAATCATGCCAATTCATTTAGATGCAACAAGCTATATAAACACTAGAAATGGCATAGTGTAAAAGTAACTAATAGAATGAAGGAAGATCGCGAATGAGATCCTAACATAACATACAGCCATCGGAACCAAAATTTGAAGCTAATGAAAGAAAAAAATAAATAAAATCACAAACAAGATCTTTCTATTCCCTTTCTAACGCCCAAATGACAGCAGCACAGGATAACCAAGAATACCACATAAATTAAAAAATAAGATAAAATAAAATCTTTAAACAGAGGGATATTGCAAAGGACCGGTGTCAGGAAATGCATTTATAACATATTTATGTCATCCGATTCTACCACAGAAATTGAGGCGTTCTAGTTGTATGCATAATTAGCAGGGCTAACGCGGCTACTTGGCTAAGTTCACATTATCAAGAAATAATTTTAATAATGTAGCCACATCTCCATTTTCATCACTATCTCATGTTATTCTCCTCCCGTGACTCTCAGGTTGTGTTGAAATTGTTTCGGCTCTTGAATTTTCCAATATCAAAAGATTAACCAAATCATTCATTGTGTCAGTCAAGGGGGGATTGTGGAGTTTACATGGTATATGCATGCTTGCAAACATGCGGATGCATGAGAGCTAAGGTGCGATATGTATGTACTAGAATTGTATGTGTATATGGGCATTATAAATACAATGCACATAGATACAGATAAATGATTTGTTAAACCACAAAGACTACATTGTGGAAAATTGATGAGGACATCCGAGCGGCAGTTAGAGTATACCAGAGGAGGAGATCTTTGGCCCCAATTCCAGCATCTCTATGGTTAGATGATCATTATTTGGGGCCCAGATCGAGGACGTAACCGCGTTGGAAGACTCCACATGCATGTTTATGCATCTTTGAAGACCCCATACTGGAAAGATGCATGTGAGTTGTGTATAGGAGCTTATCGAACATATCTAGACCATTGGATTGAGTGGACACTTTCATCAAACCATTGGGTTTCGCGCGATGGATCATCTGGACCGTTGGCACATTTTGATCATTGGCCCATCTTGGTTGTGGATATTATGGGACTTTAGTTTAGTTGTTTTCTTAGTTATTTTATTTATTTTGTGGATTGTTTTATGTTATAGTTGATTTAGGGGGTATTTTTGGACTTTGTTTTAGCCATAGGAGTATTTTTGTAAAAAAAAAAAAAAAACGCCCCAAAAGACTATAAAGGGATGGGCGTGTGAATGCCCTAGCATTATGATGTATTGAATAAAAAAAATATCACTTTTGCTCGAGCAAAGAAAACCTCCTGTGATTGGGGTGGTGTGAAGCTATGGAGTGATTCCATCTTATATCTCTCATATTCTCTTCTTTTAAGGTATTATCTACACTTTTCTCTTCTTTTCTCTCTCTACCTCCCTCAAGCTCCCTCTCTCTCTTTATTCATTTATTTTCCTTTTGTTTCCCTCTAAACCTATCCCAATCATCTCCAAAACCCACCTAAACCTAAACTTATCATAACCGTACAACCGTAATTTATGCAGCCTATTTGTCAATCACGTGGAGTCCTTGTGTCATGTAGTCGGTTGAGCCTTTAGAAGCTAAAGACTAAAGACACAAGTAAAGGTGGAGCATTAAGGAGCAAAGAACAGGTACATGCGGTGCCTTGGTGACCCTAACCCTTAACCCAAAATAACATAAACCTCTACATGATATTAAACCTAATAGGTACACCTTTTATTGATCATCCCCCTTAAGCCATAGGAACCTAAATTGGCCATCCTTAGATTGGCTTTAGAGGTCCCGTGTTGCTGAAAAAACTGCACAATTTCAACAACCTTCGGTCCCACCGAACCCACCTTCGGTCCGACTGAAAACGGCTAAAACATAACAACGAACTAGCTACCATGAATAATTTTTTATTACAATTTTAGCTGAGTGAGATAGGGATCAAATGGTATAGTTTCATTTGTTGGTAGTTTGGAGGATTACAAGCATGACTATTGCTTTCCAATTGGCTGTTTTTGTGAAGGTTCAACAAGGTCTCTCGTTCCACTCTCCCCGACTGGAAATCTTTCGTCTGTCTGCTGGAATTCCCGGAGCGGAGAAAAGTCTCGTTTCAATCAGAGAATGTGTGGTGCGGGCTGGGCTCAAAATTCTAGGTAATTTGGCTGCAACCAAGTGCCACATTCGGTCTCACCGAAGACCACTTTTGGTGCGACCGAAAGTGCCCACGTCTGTCCAATGGCTTTCTTGTCTAACTCGGTGCAACCGAACCTAAATTCGTTGCGGTTGAAGACTAGCCATTTCTGTCTGTTTTATGATCGTTGGAACTTAATTTTTTTATATAGAAGATCCGATCTTTAGGCATTTCGAAGGGTTTTTTTTGCCAATGAAGCTTAGGTGAATCCTGTATCATATCCCACATCCTACGCCTTATATTCCATGAGATTTGATTCATCTTCTTGAGCTTTACCACTTTAACAAGGATTCTAACCTCAATGTTGAAGATGAACTCAATCTCCACCATTCTCTAGAGTTTGAACCCAACCTCTGTAGATATATCCTTGTCTAAATCATCTGAAAGACCCTTCTTGGTGAATCCCCTGGGCATTACAACTTTCCATTAGTTGTAGAAGATTCACCCTACCTCCCATCACCTTGGTCACAGCATTGGAACATCACATTGGAACATCGCATGCAATGTGTTTGATCTTGAAGTTGAAGCATTGACAATGCATCGACATCATGATCGGGGGAGCAATTAGGAGCGGATTCAAGCACGGGAGAGCTTTGAAGAAGTGACTTAGGAACGACTAGAGGTGAGCAACGAGCCGAGTCGAGTCGAGTCGAGTCGAGGTGGGCCAAGCTTGGCTTGGCTTGTCTATGATGTACTCGAGTTCGAGCTCGAGCTCGAGCTTGGCCTCGAGCTCAACATTGAAGCTTGGCTTGTTTGCCAAAGCTGTCGAGTCGAGTCGAGTTTACCTCAAGTCGAGCTCGAGCTTGTTGGGTGAAATAGTAAAGGATTCTGTTCTTGATCCTCCTCTATTAATGAAAAATTCAAAAATCTTAAGAGAATCAAAGCAAAACCCGATGAAAAAAATAAACAAAGCATCGAATCAAATGAGGAAACCTGTAAGAATCGATCTGTTCTTGATCTTCTTCCACCAGCAGAAACCCAAGTACTAGAAAAGAAATAGAGCAGAACATAAATCAAAAATCCAAGTAAAAAGCTCTAGTCAATCAGATCATTGGATTTCCATGAAGCTCTAACAAATCTGAGAAGAACCCATCTCGAATTTCTTGGGTTTCTCGCCTAAGAAGTAGATCTCAAGAGATTGAAATCATACTATTGTGAGCTGAAATGAAAACTGGTGGTGGTGGTCGGGGTGGGCGTGCAGCTGGCAGTGAGCAGAGAAAGAGAAGAAAGGGAAATGGAAGGGGGTGCGTGCGGTCAGGTAAAGACTCTAGGGTTTGTTTTTTATTATTTTATTTTTAAATTTAAATTTAAAACTTATATTAATATATATATATATATAATATAATATTTAATATATTTATTAATCGAGCCGAGTCGAGCTCGAGTTCGAGCTTCAAGTCGAGTCGATTTCGAGTCGAGTTGAAATGCCCCCTGGTCGAACTTGGCTTGAACTCAACTCGAGCTTCAAATAATTAGCTTGGCTCGGCTCGAATCGGCCATTCAAGCCGAGTCAATCCGAGTCGAGCGAGCTTTTCGAGCTAGCTTGACTCGTGAACAGCCCTAGGAACGACACATCAAGGGGCTCAATTCGATAAGTGTCATTGAGTGAGTCCATACTCTCTTTCCTTGTGTAGGATTGAGGGTAAATGTTTGTGACCCAAACTCGATAGGTTCTTGTGTAAGACCTAGGCGCTTGTGTAGGGTCAAATTCATCGGACACAGGTGTGTACGTGTTAGTCTCCATGGGAGCCTCCGGCAGGTATAAACATAGGTCCTTGGACTAGGACCGGGGTTGTTAGTTAGCCAATAGAAAACCAACTAAAGTATCTCACGGGTGTACGTCAGTAAATTCTTATGTATGACCAAGGTTCATGACAAGCTTATAGAAAACCACGTAGAATCTCTTGCAAGAATCGGTCCTTGTGTAGGATTGTAAAGGTTAGAAATGAACCCGATTAAAACCTCCGATAGTGAAATCTGATACACTCATGCGTTGAGTGCGCCCATTGGGAGTGGAATAGGGAAACCAAACCACTTTACGTGCTTGTGTTTGGAATTGTCTTTGAGCACTTGTTTAATTATGCTTATGAGTTTTGAATGTTTAATTATATGTATGCATGATCAGATGAATGCTAGCAGTTGATAGGTAGCACATCCCACACACACATGTACACTATCATGTTTATAGACTAGTTGCTTAATTGTCACATCCTTTGTAGTTTATGTGATTGGACCCTCTAATGGCTTGAAAGTCTTAGAGTTAATTAATTACCTTAGTTTAATTTGGATATTAGTTTAAGTTAGGCAATTGTGTTTAATTTACTATTATTTTTATTTGGTTTTAATCCTCTTGGAAGTCTTAGAGTTAATTACCTTAGTTTAATTTGGATATTAGTTTAAGTTAGGCAATTGTGTTTAATTGACTATTATTTTTATTTGGTTTTAATCGCCCCCCCCCCCCCCCCCACAGCCATCATTCCTTAGATCCACCAAGCTTCTGCACATCCCGTGGGCCCACCATGTGCAATTTCAATTGGTATCATATTCGAAGGTACCTTGGAATGATGTTTTCCTATGAAGGAAAAGCTAAGGTTACCCAAGAACATGAACTTATTTGTAAATCTAGAATGGGTAAGCCTTTTGGTGACAGTAGAAGATTTGAACTCGATAGTCATATCTTTGCCTCGACACAACTTTAATTATGTTTTACATGATTAGTTTGTTATTTACTGGAATTGATGAGATAGGGGGAGCAATTATGGGGGAGCATTGCTAGTATTACATGTCTCGAGCCGTGTATTTAAATTTGTATATAATTGTATCTTGGACATGTAATATTTTGTGTTGTTTTGATATGTCATTGGTATGGACCATGACATGATCTAGGTTAGGTTTTTGTCATGTAATTGACAAAGGGGAAGATTGTTAGTACATTGATTTATGCATCCTATTTGTCAATCACGTGAGTCCTTGTGTCATGTAGTCCGTTAAACCCTTTGAAGCTGAAGACCAAAGACACAGGTGAAGGTAGAGCATCAAGGAGCAAAGAATAGGTAAATGCGGTGCCTTGGTGACCCTAACCCTTAACTCAAAACAACTTAAACCTCTACATGATCTTAAACATGATAAGCAAACCTTTTATTGATCATCCCTTAAGCTATAGGAGCCTAAATTGACCATCCTTAGATTGGTTATAGAGGTCCCATGTTGCTGGAAAAACTGTACAATTTCAACAACCTTCGGTCCCACCGAAAATGGCTAAAACAGGACATCAGATTGGGAGAAAATTCCAGGTAATTTGCCTCTCTCCCATTTCTTTCCCTCTTTAATCATTGTTCCTTTCTCCTTAAAACCAATACCCTTAAGCCTAAAACCCTAAAGCCCAATCCTATAACCTAGATTCCCCAAACCCTAATCAGAAACCCTAAACCTAAATCTTTCAAAATGTCAAAACCCTAATTCTCAAATCCTAACTTCCCTATTCCCAAATACTAATCTAAATTCCCAATCTCCTAGTTCCTAAAATTAACCCTAACTAGGACAAGTGATTCCCTTTGAAGCAAGATTAATACATATACTAGATGTAAGTCCTACCTTCCATAGATCCTAATCAATTCATATTTTATTAAATCTGCATTGCCGGTTTGTTTACGGCTTTGAACCGAAACATGTTTTGTTACTTGGATTCTTTAACTTCTTGATAGAGTAGTTTTATTTGTGTTTTAAATGCTTTAATTAATCTGTTATTTAGTTTCAGCACATCATTTTAGGTTAGATCACCCATCCTACATTAAAATAACTAAATAAAAATAAAAATAAAAATAAAAATAAAAATTATAACTTGCTTATTTCATTAACAATGACAAGAATATATAGAAGAAAATTGAGATCTTTAAAGATCTAAGGAGATACTAACAGATAGGTATTAATAAAAGAGACAATATCCTAACCTACCTAATATACTCTAACATGTTCATCACCAGTGATGTCAAGCTAACTACATTCGACTACCATTATACTTGTTGCAGTAATATTTGTCCATTTGACCAAGAAAACCAAAAACCAATTGATGTGAGAGGGTGAGGTTTTCATATAAAGTAAAAAATTGTTTATCAGTAGTAAGAAAACATCCAACTTAAACAAAAGTAGATGTTCTGAATTAGTGATCTAAAAGGTACTTTTTTTTAGCAATCCAAAATGTGTTATTTTTCTAGGGGCCTACTTCGGTGGTATTGGTACCACCATGAGCTATGGTGGTACCAGGAAGATGTGGGGCCCACCTGATGCATGAATGAGATCCAACATGTCTATCAAATGCATCAGAGCATGTTAACTCCAGAGCCAGAAAATCATATGTGAATCAGGCGGACCACACCAAGGAGTACAAGTAATGCACACCTTTGATTTCCATGGACAACCCACCATGTTATGCATACAGAATCTAGGCAATTTCGAATCATCAGGCCAAAACTCAGGCTATTTTGCAATTGGTGTGGGCCCTTGTGCAAATCAAGGGTGGGTGTTCTCTCTCACATTCTTCTGTGTTGTGGCCCACCTAAGTGCCAAATCGGGCTTTTTTTTTTTTACACCTAGGGGTAATGTTTTCAGTATCGACAATATCGGCCAATATATCTCACGATATATCTTATATTCCACTTGTGTGATACAAAGCGCATAGGTACTGCCACTATATCTCACCTATTCGATTTGGTGGGCTTCTTTTTTTTTTATCCAATTTTCTGTAAAATCATGTTAAATCAGTGTCAAATGGTTAAAAATCCATGATTCTTCATGTTATGCATGAAAAATCATGTATTTAGAGCTTCGATTTTGAAATTTAAGGGAGAGGATGAGTTGCGAAAAATTGGAAAAAAAAAAAAAAAAAAAAACAAAATTTTCCGATTTATTGCAAATCGACTACAATATTTATGTCCAAATACAAAATCAAACATGTATTTAACTTGATCTAGTGATTCTTGGTAATTTGGGGATTTTCAGAAAAAAAAATTTTAATTAATTAATTAAAATGTTAAAAAAATATTTTTTCTCCGAAATTCCATTTCGATCAGCGGTCAATTGACCCGTATTTCAAAGTATTCAAGATCGTTTAATAAAATCATCATCACAACATACACTCTAATTTTGGGATTTGGGGGAAGATGGGTCGATTTGCTGAAAATTGGGAAGGGGAAATTTTGAAATTTCCCAAAATTTTCTCAAAATGGAGAAGATGAGTACCAGTGTTATATTAGAAAGCATCTCCACTGGTATTATTCTACTATGACCTGGGAATAATATTATTGGTTTGTGGAGCAGCAGTATGACGCAGGGATGAACGTGATAAGGTCGATCACCGTCTTCCTCAAGGGTAACTACTTCGAATCCATGAAGCTTCTCTAGACTCCTCACAGAGACTTCTCGAATCCACGAGGAAAAAGCTAGAAAATAGAAATAGTATTCATGAAAATTCGTAAATTGATTGATTGATAATAAAAACGAATTTACAACCCTTTAAATAAGGATACCAAGCTTTGAAGAAGTTTCGAAATTAAACTACAACTAAAACTCCCTAAAATTCGTAACTTACTATAAATAGTAAATTTACTATTTTATAGTAAGGGTCATATGTGGCTTAACCACGTTATTCTCCAAATTTTTCTAAACACTTTTCATGTTGGACACAACTCTTAAAGCCCAATGAATGAAGAGTTATAATCAAATTAAAACTTACTATAAATAGTAAAAACAGAAATAAAATTGATTTTCGATCGTTGATCTGATGGAATCTCGCAAATTCGGCATGGACAACCCGGCATGTCCGGGTTGGTTGGCTAAAGTAGCTCGTCCTACCCCAAAATCATATATGGTACGTCGAGTAACCCATTCTGGTTTGCGAGATATGCCTGTTTTAAGGTTCTGACGGTCTTGATAATTTCTACCTCCGATCGAGCCTTCTCTGATCCATCTTAGACATGAAAGTGTCCGCGACCCGGTCTACATCATTGTACTATGCCTAGCCCTGTCGACATAGAGTTGATGATTTTGAGCCACTGTGCAGCTCTATGTAGGTCTGAGCCACAACCACACATTATTTACGGGTATATTTCTAGTTTTCTACTTCTTTTGCTTTTGAATTTATTGCTTGTGTTTCCATACATGTCTTCTTACATTTATAAATTATATGAATAGACTTTGAATATACTTGGATCAGTTCAATCAGACAACGCATAGATTAGGACTCCATGCAAGGGAAACTTATTATGTGCACTTGTTTTTTACGATGTTTTGATATCTAAATGTGTATTGATGTCTTTTTTAACAAGACCAAAAGGTTTATTAAAAAAAATTGACCAATTTCCCAATGTTCCCCATGTTTCTCAACAATAGCGATACATTATGCGAAACAACCGATATATCCCATGCGATAACTGATATGTATCCATGATTCCATATCCAAGGGTGTGATACATTACGCAATAACAATACAGAAAACATTGCCAAGGGTTAATATGATGTGACTTGTCTAATGGATGGGTTGGATGCCCTTCATACATCCACATCAGCCTAGTACCACCATAAGGTACTGGTACCATTGGAGAGTGCCTCTCATTTTTTATTGGCTAATTTAAAAAGTATGAAGGAAAAGTTGCACTGATAATGCAAGGATCAAACTGGCTTACCATGGAACCTCCAGCGGCTGTAGAGTAAGCCGTACTCCCTGTAGGCGTGGCTACTATTACCCCATCACCTTGCACCTAAAAAATACATTGAAGTTAATCAAAAGCGGAAGGTATCATTTAATGGAGTAAGGGAAAAAGTTGTTAGTATAGAACATTAGCACGTGTGGTTCTAATACTTGATAATGTTCTTTGCTAAAGACTTTTTTCTTTTTTTTGAGAGAGAGATATTGTTTGCTAAAAACATTGATTGAAACAACAAGAACAGACCTTAATACCAGCTTAACAGAAAACATGCCTTCATATATATATATATATATATATGAAGGAGAGGACTGAGAGTATTATCTCCCAATGAACTGATCCAATCAGTCTGTTGATCTTACTTTGGTTATAAGGCGGTTGTGTTCATAACATTCAATTTTTGATAGGTAAGGGTTAGAACCACGATCCACGACAACCTCATTCAAGACATCAAATACTTTCCCAGGTACTGCTTTCCCATTTCGGAAGATTTCACACCGGAGGCGCATTCTCAGAGTTATGTATACTCCGTCCACTGTATTGTTTCCATGTATGACTGCCCCTAAATCCTTCCTAAATTCTTCAAACTGTGGCATGAAAAGCACATGTCAGGGAAAAAAAAAAACTTGTCAGAAGGAAAGGACATATTCGGATTTTCTTTAACAGATGAATAAAGGAGCATACAGTATGTGAAGTCAGAAATCCAAGAGACCCAAGATTAAACGAGACCACCGGAGGAACTGCACCCCTGAATAAATTCGATGCATGCAGTATGACTCCGTCTCCTCCCAAACATGCCACAAAATCCACTCTCTCATGAAGGTCACTGGATTCAGGACGTTCAACAATCATTAGTAGTGACCCCGATAGCAGGCATGATATAAAAAATCATTTCAGTGTTGTTATTTAGATCTGTAACTTTCATTACCTGGTATCTTGATTATAAAAGGTTTGGACGAAACCAAATCCGGGGATTCTCGCAAATATATCATGCACATCAGGTTCTACAAGAACATTCATTTTCTCTTGATAATACAAGAAAGAAGCAACCTACAGATACAGAAGACAGCTGAAACCACCGAAGTGGAAAAATAGTACATATTGCAGAGACAGAGTATGCAAAAGACATCAGTACCCAGACTGCAGGTGCTAGATAATGTGATTGTGGACCTAACTAGTAATTGCATATGACCTCAAAAAAAAAGAAAAAAGTAATAATGGAAAGAGCCCAGAGACATGCATATGTAAATTTTGAATGCTGTTTAATTTTCGAGTTTACCTTTGAGAAACAAATCAGGCCAATGTCTCAAAAAGCATGATTGCAGTGTGCACATTGTTGGAACATGGTCACTGTCAATCTCAAGAACATGAACCACATGGTGGCCCACTAGATCAGCATTATTGATCGCCATAATGTTTTTCCACGTGTGGTGCAGATGACACTTAATTAAATTCTCTAAAGTGCGTTTCCTAGTAGAATTTTTCATGTATACATTATACTTGATTGGATCACTTGATAATTATAAACGATCTTAATAGTACTCAACTACGAAACCAAACTGGTACTGTATCAAATACTGGCATTGCATAAGCCACAACCTAAAAATCCCACATAGTATAATGCAGGGGCATTTTCACACTGGGCTCGAGTGGGGTCGCCTGTTGGATGCAGGGGCACACTCGGGGTGGGTGACCCATGCGATTTGGGGCCCACGGGGGAGGTCTCGTGTTCGAGACTCCTTACCAGGGGTGATTAATGCGCATTTCACACCGGGCTCGAGTAGGGTAGCTCGTGGGATGCGGGGACACACTCGGGGTGGGCGGCCCATGTGATTTGGGGCCCATGAAGGGGATTCGGCCGAGGTCCTAACCCATGAGATGTGGGGCCTGGGCTTATGAGATAAAGGGATTAATTCGCCATACTCTAACAGTTCGAGCTTTTAGAGCAAGTGGTTAATTGTCCTGCATCAAATTGGTATCAGAGCGGGAGGTCTCGTGTTCGAGACTCCTCACCGGGGGTGATTAATGCAGGGGCATTTTCACACTGGGCTCGAGTGGGGTCGCCTGTTGGATGCAGGGGCACACTCGGGGTGGGTGACCCATGCGATTTGGGGCCCACGGGGGAGGTCTCGTGTTCGAGACTCCTTACCAGGGGTGATTAATGCGCATTTCACACCGGGCTCGAGTAGGGTAGCTCGTGGGATGCGGGGACACACTCGAGGTGGGCGGCCCATGTGATTTGGGGCCCACGAAGGGGATTCGGCCGAGGTCCTAACCCATGAGATGTGGGGCCTGGGCTTATGAGATAAAGGGATTAATTCGCCATACTCTAACAGTTCGAGCTTTTAGAGCAAGTGGTTAATTGTCCTGCATCATAGTACCTATAGTTCAGCTAGCTTTTTTTCATTTTCCTTTCTTGTTGAAAGTTTTAGATGTTTTTCCCTTCACCATTTTCCCAAACATTGTAATTCATGTCATTACCCATACTCACAAAACACTCACAAACTGCATCGTCAGTAGAACTTGGCTAAGATTTTCTTCTTCTTCTTCTTTTTGAGAATCAGAACTTAGCTAAAATTTTCCACATGAAAATTTTCTATTGATTGGCAATTCTCCACATGAATAAAATGACATAATATCATACCTCTTTAGCTTGTTCCATGAGCTCTTGTCCCAACTTCTTCAACAATAATACGGTCTTTGGTGTTGATTTCCACATAAGCATCTGCTGCTGGGTGCTAGGATGGGTGAAAGCCAAGGAGGATTCCGTCACCTTCTCCCGGGTACAAGAAAACCCATCTGTGCGAACTAAGAACATCTCTGCTTTTTTCCTGGACTGCACTCTTACAACACCTGTTGCAGAAGTACACATGTCCCCGCCGTCAATCTCCAAACCATCATCAACTGAAGGTAAAGAGACTTTAGCTGTGTTCTTTTTGTCTACTTCCACACTGGTAGATACAATCTTCTTTGTTAAATTATCGCCCCCATGGGTAGAGATCTTGGGTTTTCTGTCCATGGAGCTTTCCCCTTCACCAAAACCGTTTACTGCTAAACCAACAGAAGGAGTATCATCAGTGAGATATTTCCCATTGGTAGAACTGGAACTGTGTGGCCTGGAAAATAAGCCCTTCTCACCAACTGCCCCATTTGAACTTCTTGATTGCACTTCCCCTGATGCACGGGCATCGACAATGATTCGTCTGTCCTGAACTGGTATTGCCCGTCTCTCTCTTGGAACAAGCAATGACTCATATCTTTTCCGTTGACAATTGAAAAATGTGATGGGAGAGATCTTTCTATTTCTGAAGAAACCAGACATTTCTCTCTTGGAGAAAACATCACAGGTAGGAACCTGAGACTTGAGTGGGTCGATCTCCCTAGAAAAGTTCATAAGAGCTCCTACCTCGACCCCATCAGCTCCATGTATTGATCCGCTATATTGGCAAGCAACAGCGCCAGGGGCCCCATTTCCACTATGATGCTCTTTCTCAAGTATTTGATAGCCTTGCTTGTGCAATACTCTGCTGGAACTATGCACACTATGCAACTCCTTTGGCAGAGAACCATTAGCATCCTTTAAAAGTGAGCCTTCCTGAGGGATGAGGTTTTGGGCACCTAAATCTCCATTCCCATTTTCCTTCATATTTTTAGATGGCACTTCATTGAGATTGCCTGGATGAGTTGGAATGACTGATAAATAGCGTGCCGAATACTGCCTCCATCTTGAGACCATTGCAGAGGTTCTGCGAACTCCTTCCTGGCTATGGAGATAAAGTGGTCTTTTACTGATATCCGATACCATTGCTGCAAACGCCTCAACCTGCTCCATTGAAGGTGCAGTTCCAACTTCAACTGGCAATTTCACCAAGTTAATTTCTCCACATGCAACAGCACGCTCAACAGCCACTTGATAGTATTCATCCTTGACAGCCTCTGCTCTAAGATCTACAATTGTTTTATACCCCTTCTCCATTAGCCACTTCAAACCTTCATCCGTCACCTGCCCGCCAGTCCAAAAGGCTATTTCACAATCATTGGATCCTATGTCTTCTTTCGTTGGCGTTAAACATACAGGAGTCCAGTTTGCAAATACCATTTGACAGGGGTCATCTGGTCCACATGGGAAGCCAGCGTCATAGCAAACATTCCTTAGCCTCTGCAATTTTCTCCATATGTTAGTGCTTCGGTCATCGAAGGGTGTCAAATATTTCTCAAGTGCAACAAACAAACTCTCACAGCACCTTTTCATCTCTCCCCTGAAAATGGCAAGTGGCGGAAGCTTACCATCGAGAATATTCACATCTGAGATCTGGAATGAATTCATTAGAGAAGATCTACCAGCAAGAACATCCTCCCTTTCTCTGTTAAGTAGAGCGACCATGCAGCCAAGCACAGCTACCACTTTCTCCTCCAACAAGAGCATATCCTCAGATGGAATTTCATAAGAAATGGTACATTCTCCGGTCAGTGGATTGCATAATGTCTCCATTACAGCAACATGAAGTTGTTCTGCAGCTCTAAAAATTCTACAATAGGCCTCCACTTCAGCGAGGTCCCCAGGAATGGGACCAACCAAAGGCAACTGAGATAAATCCTGTGTATGAAAGGTCTGCAAATCCAAGCAAGAGCACAAGTTAGTCCATAAAATGAAAAGTTCCCTTAAAATATCTGTATTCAAGCGAGATAATATATAATATTCTGTTCGTAAAAACAGAGGATCACCTACATATTCGAGTCCATGTGACCAAAAAATAATGTATTGTACCAAAAGAAAATGTAGAAAACAAATTTCAAGTATTAAAAAATAAGCCATGTGGAAAACAAGTTAAAGAAGTCCGCACAGGTCAAGAATGTGGAAGCTACAGGAGCAAAAGAAATAAGCCCATAGCTGCCAGAAAAGCAAGCTAAAATGCCAGGGCCATAGGTCCAAATAATTCTACAAAGGATGCCACCATAGATTTTCTGAAAAAAGAAGTAAGAAACCTACAAATGGGCACATTTCAGACTTCATATGGAACTTCCATTAACCCATTTGATGATTAGGCATTCTTACAAGGAATATAGCAACGATAGATATGGGAATCAATGTTCGAAATATCGGTATCGTGCTACGTATCACATCCTTGGGATACATATACGTATTAGTAATCGCAAGGGATATATCATTTGTATCAAGTAATTTATCGCACTTTTTGGGAAACACGGGGAAGCATTGGGAAAATGACTGAATTTTTCGATGAAACTTCAGCGATTATTAAAAAAGACCTTAACACACTAAATCATAACATCTCAAAAAAAAAAAGTGCACATCATAGGTTTCCTTTGTTTAGAGTCCTAAACTATGCATTGTTTGGCTGAAATAATGCAACTATATTCAAATTAAATGCATAACATTTAGAGTGTATGTGATGATCATTTCATCAAACACTCCTAAATACTTCGAAATTAGCCTCAATTGACAGTTGGTTGAAGGGAAATTTCCAAAAAAAAAAAAGTAATATTTTATTTTTTTTTTAATTAAAAAAAAAAAAAAATTGAAAATTGACAAGGACTAAACAAATCAATAGATCAGCTCTCATGCATGCATAATTTCATGTTTGGAGTGCAACATTGCAAGCATCTACACTGAAATTTCGAAATTAGAGTGTATGTGATTTATTTTTTTATTTTTTTTTGAAGACACAGGATGTCCCCACCTCTTTTTTTGAAGTGAGACTAATCCCTGTGGATACACGCAATCACCCACAACCATGTGTATCGGGTAAAGCCAAGGAGGGGAATCAAACTCTCACCTATAGGGAGCAAACCTATGGTGAAGACCATTTGCCCAAACCTCGTTGGGTAAAATACAATACTTCGAAATTAGTCTTAATTGAAGCTGGTTGAAGGAAAATTTTGAAAAGAAAACGGAGAACATGAAGAACCAATGGATATCGAAATCAAAACTCCAACTCCATGATTTTTCATGCAAAACATGAAGAACCAATGGATTTGTAACTATTTAACAGTGATTTAAAATAATTTCAACAAAAAACAGATCGAAAATTGAAAATGCTCACCAGATCGAACATGTGGGATATATCAGCACTATCTATGCGTTTCGTATCGCACAAGTGGGATACAAGATATATCATGGGTTATATCGGCCGTTATCATCGATATTTAAACATTGATGTGAATGTGAAAAAATGGAGAATCCAATGATAACAGTAAGAGCATGAAAGAATACATGGACAACACCGTAGTACAATATCCAAGTCAAGGTTACCTGGATCGTTGTTTGCTGGTACATGGTACGTTACCTCCACCAACATGTGGTACATTAGAGTAGGATCGCGTGGGTCACTCCAGTACATACACTAGGTGTATACAGTATGGTTTTATACACGAATAGATATTGTAATTTATATATGAGATTGTGAATATTATTATGGGTCCCACATGCACAATATTATGCGTAAGTACATTGTTACATATATCAAAATATGAATCTCCATGTTCTGAATATAGATTGAAATTACAAGTTAATGCACACTAAGAGTATAGAATTATATTTTGAATTGGTAAAAACAGCGATCTGGATAGCAAATGACCCATGATCCAGATTGCGGGATTTGAAATGGGAAACGTAAGGTGGGTTGGCAATTTAGGTAATATCGATCCATGTTTCCCAAGGCACGAGTGTGAAGTCATCGAATTCCACGCTTCCCAATCTAGTGTAATGAACACATGCTCAATGCCAATGAGCAGTTGAGCACCACAGGGGCCCATACTTGTACAACATACAAAATCCGCATCTTGCAATCTAGCTTCTATTTCTCCATATGCGTAATATTTATAGAGGAATTATAGAGTCCCAATGCATCAGAACGAGAACAGGATCCTAACGCAGGAGTCTGCACAAACAGAGCCCATGGTTCAGTAATCCAGGCTGTTGATCTGATGGGTCCTAATGTCGATACGGATTCGACAAAAATCTCCTGGATCAAATGTTCCTAACCAAGATTATGTGTCTGGGACGTTACAGCACATAAGAGTTTCAGCTCATCCCCCATCTAGTATCGGTAAAATCGTATAAAGTGGCCCAATCTTCGGATCCCATTCATGTTCTGATACATCACGGCACTGTAATTCCTCTCATCTGCATTTCTACGAACAGAACTGTTAAAATTCCCAACCTCGACTCTCAGATGGTAAGAGATTGAATTACGCCGGAATTCAACAAGAATCATTGAAATAAAATGCAAGACGAAGTGGCAAACAAGCAAACCTGGGTGTCGAGGCCGATCTTGGAGGAGAAGAAGGTGGACAGCCGGGTCGCGGCGGCGGCAGCGGCACTCTCCTTCCGGTGGTGCGCGGGAGCACCGAAGAGATTGGTAGTCTCCCTGGGGAAGGGGGAGAGATGGAGAGGGGCCAGGGCATGGCCGAGAGGGACGGCGAACCAGTTCATGTGATGGTGATGAGATGATGATAAGCAGAGGCGACATGGACATGCCACCACTGCCATCGTGCCTTTGCTTCTATATCAGTTAGAGAAAGAAGGGAAGTGGATAACGGAAGATTTGGGAGGATGAGGGAGGTCAGAGGTGGGCCACCATCGCTTGTAGCCACGAATTCCATGGTGGAGAATTGTCGCTGGAAAGAAAGATAGAGGGTGACTCACGCAAGATGCCATCGTCTCTCGGTCCCAACGGATAAAATGTCTTCTCTCGCTATCAGCTTTTTCTCCCTCTCTCTCCACCATGGGTGATCTGAAGGCCAGCCTTCTAGAGGAGTTATATGATACTCAGGCTGTTATGACGCTCGATACGCAGGCACTCAGATATTGTAAACGTGGCATATAATAACTTAGATATAACCGCGTAGAGTGTGCATCCTACCTCCTTCGAGTCACAAATACAAAATCAGATTTTTCTGAATAATCCTAACCTCTGATTCGTGAACACTTGTTTGTGGAAATAGGACCATTGGATTTTTATTTTTTTTTCCATTTTTAACTGTCAAATAAATGTCCATTAATTCTATATCCAGGTGATCGAAAAATCTTAATGTTTGGTTCAGGATAGATCTACACAGATTACGGTTTGATTTGACTAATTGTATGCAATTCCTAATTGATTTCTAAGTGTCTGTGTATCATCCGTTAGAGTCTGCCGGAGTATCAAAGTTTTCTCAGCCTTTTATTTATTGTGCGTGCCACACGCGAAAACCACACACCGGATGTGGATGCCTAGTGCCAGACTGTTACTTGGTTATTCCCTTCATCTTGATGATGAGACTTACCTTGTGAACGGGTCGGACGGCATCTAAAAGATCCCTTACAAAGGTTTATCGGATGCCAATGGCCTGCAGCGCTAGGTGGGCAGCAGCAGGAACCTAAGACGCGGTTTGGCTAATAACGCCCCCACCAGCCAGGTGGCTAATGGTCGGTGCTATGTGGACCCCACCATGATGTATGTGTTTATCCACGCCGTCCATCCATCTTGAAAGATAATTTTAAGGCTTGAGTTTAAAAATGAGGTAGATCTAAATCTCAAGTGGACCACACCATGGGAAAACAGTAATGATTGAATGTCCACCATTAAAAACCTCTTAGGGCCTACTGTAATGGTTATTGGACATCTAGGAGTAGCCAGTCCCTTTCCAGGAACCTAAGCTACATGGGCCACGTTGATGTATTAAGTCCGAGCACCAATTTGTTGAGACCCTGGAACCGGCTACGTGGGCTGCACCCTGACAGTAGGGCTATCTCGATGGATGCGTTATATATCCACCCCATAAGTCAGTTTTTACATGTTATTGTAAGGAATGGTACGAAAGTAGATACAAGTCCTTACTCTTTTCCAGGTAGACTCCAGGAGTTTCATGGGGTCAAGGGTTTGATTACCCACCAGTCGTGAAATCCCACGGCGTCTGTGTGTGGGGTGTGTGTGCATGTGTATAAAAAAAATAAAAAAATAAAAAATAAATAAAAAGGAATGGCACGAAAGCAGATATAAGTTTCATGTGGAATACGCCATAGGAAACAGTGGTAGTTGAGTATACCCACCATTAAAACGTCTCGAGGTCTATCGTAATGTTTTTTGACCATTCAACCTATTAATAAGGTCAAGAAGACTTAGATGAAAGATAAAAACAAAAATCAACTTAGATCCAAAACTTTTGTGGCTCACAAAAGGTTTTCAATGATCAATGACCATTGTTCCTTGTGATGCGGTCCATCTGAAACTTATATCTGCTCTATTTTTGAAACCATACCCTAAAATAAATTGGAAAAATAGATTGACTGCGTAGATATAAAATGCATACATGGAGGTGGTCCCTAAGTCAGGTTTCCCAACCACGTTGCTGGTTCCGGGTCGCAGCCGAGTCGCGCTCGTTAAAGTCCGCACCCAGCTCATTAGGAAATAAGCTTAAACCGATCCAAAGCTAAAGTAGACTGCAGGAAATAGCGGGAGAAAAATGCCAATTGAGGCAGATCCAACCGTTAAAACCTTTGCAGTGCATGTTTATTTGCCATCTAACCCGTTCGTAAGGTTATTCTAACCTAAATGAAGGAAAATCACAGATGCTAGATCCAACCGTGGCTGTCCTAGTCCCCACTTGAGTTTTGCATTGGCCTGATTTTTGTACTTGCATTCTCACGTGAAATGAAGCATGTGTACAGACTAGATGTCATGCACAAATCAAGGTGGGCCCACAGAGCTTTTTGCCTGGCATAGGCTCCCTGCAACAGATGTTCGCGTCTTCATTTATAGTGCGATGACGCACACGATACTCTGGCAGTGTGATGGACGATACGCAGTCACATGCTTTTGTACACGTGGCATATATAACTAAAATACATGCAATTCATGGTTTCTGACTCTTATCAAAGGCAACCATGAACGAATGAGGCCCACCTGATCACTGAGATAAGGTAAGAAGCATTGGTACCGGACTAATTTGGGTTATGTTGACCTTCACAGCAACAGAGACCGTCAAAATGTGGGCCCCGGTGTAGATGGATAAATACAGCAAGTCGCACTGATCCGATGATCCTGACCATCTGATTCATGGCAGCAAATTTGAGCCATCTATTTTTGCTTTTTGTCCATCCATTTGATAGCCATTAATTGCATGGTCTGATTGTTAACCGACGTAATTTTCGGTTTATGTCCCGCCCACAGTTTTGACGGACTGGATTCAGTTGCCTGACGTGGATGTATTGCCTACCACTTGGCGCTTTCTACGCAGTAAATACCTTCTGACAGGCGCACTGGACCATTGCGATTCCCATTAGCCGAGTCACACGATATTCTAGATGTGGCACGTGCAGCGAAAGTAAAAGAGCTAACGAACGTTGGAGCATTGCTATTAGCATTTGCGAGTCACATGGTACTCGTAGATATGGTACGCGCAATGCGCGTGCAGCGAGAGGAAAACGTTGCCTTCTGACAAACGAATGCTGGATTCACATGATACTGGTAGGTCTAGTACGTGCAATGCATGTGTGGCAAGAGTGAAACGCTTGAAAGTACATGTGCAAGTCGGGGGGGTGGCTTCGATGGATCCCGGTTCCACGGAGATGAGTGGGATGCTTGATGTCGTGGAGAATGTCTTATTTGATTAAATAAAGTAATACTTTTATTTTTTGAAAATTAAATTAAAATTTTAAAATTTTCATTTTGTTTCAAATTTATCAGTAATGGAGTGTATCGATGTTATTGACAGATCACTCGATGCACTCGAGCAAATGTCGATGCCATCAACAAAAGCTCGATCATATCAAGAATATTCGAAAAATCTATGATGGCGGTTGAACTGATTTAAAAGTGCTAAAAATATTGGAAGTACGAACATTATGAATTTTCAATTTAGGAAGAAATGAATGTGACTCCCATCGCAGTCATTCTTGACTACATGGTTATAAATCCTGTAGTTAAACATGTTAATACTACATATCACCATGATGAGAGTCCTATACAACCCATTAAGGAGGAAAATCCAAATCACACTCTAGATGGTAAGCCATTAAGAAGATCTAAAATGGAGTGGAGACATGCAATTCCAAATGATTATATTGTATGTTTGTAGAAGTACAAGTTTGACATAGGGGTAGAAAATGATTATAAATTCTTTTCACAAGATTAAAAAAAAATGTCAACCATTCTTGATGGATTGATGTCATAAAGGATGAGTTGAAATCCATGAAGGATAATAAAATATAGAATCTTGTTGAGTTACCTTAAGGAATAAAACCGATTGACTGTAAATGAATATTCAAAACCAAACGGAACTCTAAGGGTAATGTTGAAAGATATAGAGCTAGACTTGTTATCCAGAGTTTTAACTAATATGAAGGCATTAATTTTAAGGAGATTTTCTCACCAATATCTAAGAAAGACTCATTCAAGATTATAATAGTTCTTGTGGCTCATAGGAATTTGAAACTGCATCAAATAGATGTAAAGAGTGTATTTCTTAATGGAGTCGCAACTTGAAGATTTTGTAGTTGATGACTTAGAACATATGATTTGTAAACTCGAGAAATTCATCTATGGGCATGAAACATGCATCACGACAATGGTACCTGAGAAATCGCACTCATGTCTTTTGCTATCTCTTCCCCCATTTTCGCTGCTATCGCACTCACGTCAATGTCTGCTCTATATACACATGGAGTAAGCTAGAGGATGGGGAGAGAGAGATGCCGAGGAAAAAGCAGGGCCCACAGCCACAGGTAGTTACGGACGGGGATTACCTGTACCCGAGGCTCATGAAGTTCCTGTAGTCGGAAGCTGTGTGGAGCTCATAGAGATGCCCGTGACAAATCCACTCCGTCCATCAGTTTTGCATGACCATAATAGGATATCTTTCTAAAACTCAGATAGATTGAAAACTCACGAGAGCTACACCAAACTAAAGATTGGGAACGGACACGTACACCATTGGAACCTTCCTAGAGGTGACTATGATGCTTATACGCCATCCAAACCGTTCATGAGGTTATTACCACTTACATAAATTGTAAACAAAAACATCATCATGATATAAAATTTCTATAGCCACACAAAATTTCCAACTATGTTTTTATTTATTTATTTATATTTTTTACATTAGTTTTTCTCCATAATGGGTATTCAAAAAGAGGTGGGCATCGAGTCGATCCGATTTTTTCAAATACCTTTTTTTCATTATTTTTTTTTTAACACACCCCCACACACTAATGCCTTAGTGTGATTTCACCACCTATGGATAGTTGAACCCTTGACCTGGTGTTGAAACTCCTTGTAGTCTACCACCGAAGCAAGGGTAAGGATCCGAACTCGATCTGATCCGGGACCGTGTTCAGTAGGGCTAACTCAATCCGATTCGATTTCTTACTGGACTGAATCAAACCCAGTCGACTTGGTCAGAGAAATAGAGTAGGATCGAGTTAGGTACAGTTCGGATCGAGTCTTCTGTTAAAAAAATAATAAATTTTGAAAATTATATATATATATATATATATATATATATATATATATATATATATATATATGAAAAAAATTCCAAAAAATTGTAAAAAAATAAGAAATTAAGGGTAACTTTCCTAAGTTATTAAATAACTAATTTTACACATATTTAAAATATATTTGAGAGAAATAAAATCAATTAAAAGAAATTAAATTATATTTACATACATTCAATTAAATAACAAGTGCTTGAATCTTTATTTTTCAACATCAGAGAGAGAGAGAGAGAGAGAGAGGCCTGGATTCAGATCGAGATGAGTTGATATATAAGAAGCACGATCAAGCTCGAAAATACACAGAAAAATAAAATATATAAAAAATAAATGGAACCTACCTGATGAATGGAGGAGGATGAACGGTGAAAATAGGTTGCTAGGCTACTGAGTAGCCTGGATTCGAATTGAGATTGGTGCGATGCCGGGTAAGGTTAGGGATTTAGGGTTTGGGTAGAAAAGAAGGGTAAAAGTTAAAAAAAATAGTAAAAAGATACTTTTATAGCACCCGAATCCAGATCGAATCCAATCGGATTAGATCGAATTGGCTACTGACTCAAACTCGACTCGTTTTGCGATCGGATCTGAGTGGGTCTACTTGATTCAACACGACCCTGACTTTCGATTCGGGTCAGATCAGATCCGACCGGTTCGATCGAGTCGGATCCATTGAGTTAGGTCGGATCCTGCCCGCCTCTATTCAAAACCATGACCTTGTGTTGAAACTCTTACGAGTCTACCATTGTGGCATGAGTAAGGACTCGGGAGTTCAATCCCCATTGTTTCGTATGGTATGGCCCACATGAGCTAGAAAAATTGAAGGACCACGTGGATATATAATACATACATAGTTACATGCAATAAAGAGAGATTGCCTCAAAGGAATGGTGGACCACTTATCTTTTTTACTTCCCTTGTTGTGGCTTACTTGAGTTTAATATCAACCTAATTTTTGTACCGAGGTTCTATCATGAACCTACCAATTGATGGATAGTGTAGATGTTAGTTACATATAATAAAGAGAGACACCTAAAAGGAATGGTATGGGACCACCGATCTCATTATTTTCCTTGTTGTGGTCCACTTGAGTTTAATATCAGTTTAATTTTTGTACTAAGGAGGCATAACATAAGCCTAGCAATAGATGAATAATGTGGATGTCAAAGAGTTTTTTATTTTATTTTTATTTATTTATTTATTTATTTTTATGGTGGGGTTTATATATGTAGCCTTTGCTCCAATCTTTCTAATTAGACACCTCATATATTACAAGCTTTAATGTGCGCTGTTGTCTGTTTTTTTTTTTTTTTTAAATTGCGTATGTGTGTGTGTGTGTATATATATATATATATATATATATATATATATATATACACACACACACACGCACGTGCACACTCGCACCATAGTGAAATTTCACCACTTATGGGTACTTGAACCCTTGACCCAGTGTTGAAACTCCTGAGAGTCAACCATCGGAGCAAGTGTAAGGACCCACTGCTGTTGTCTGTGTTGAAGGTGTTGGAATATTTGGTTGAATTAAATAGACTTTTAAAATCGAGAACCAAAAAAGAAAATAAAAGTTTTGAGAAAGAAGAACTTATTGTATTGAGTCGAGGCGTGACTGAGTCACTCGGCTTGAAATCAAATTTGCTCCCCTTGGATAGCGTCCCAAGTGCAACAGGTTTCCAGAGCAATCGACCTCCAGGATACAACGACTATGACCCGGTCCCAGCAGTGCACTCACTATACATGGGCTCGAACCACTTGCAGTTTAATCCGAAAGTGCTGAGTTGACTCAGCGATGAACTCAGTAATAAAATGCTTAAAAATCTGTATCAGAGAGAGTTTTATAAGAGAAAGTATTTTCGTATTTTTGAAACTGGAATCGAAAGTCTTTATAAAGACTCCGAAGTGGTGTATAAACACCCTTTACAAAAGGTTAGGTCCGTTGGGTTTAAACCCAACAGATGCGACCAACCGGATGAGATGCATCTCTCTGGTTTAAAACGAAAAGACACAAGTGTGAGTACACTCTCACAAATAAAATTCTGCGAGTACTCATACACACACACACCCATGCGAGTACACCGAGTACACTCACACCGCACCCGTGCCCACGCACACGGACTCGGCTCGGCGCGCGCGCGTGGTCAATGGCATAGATTACAGCTATTGGCATAGCCCCCCACATGACCAAATTCACATGCCCCCTGAAAGGGGCACAAGCCCTAGGCAAAAAGACTATCTTATATATACAAGATAGCTCACTTTGTCAAATCCGATGTGGGACAAAACTCACAACACAAAAGTACCACAACTTTTCAAATGTGGAGGGAAAACACCGAAAATTTGAAAATTCAAATTTTAATATTATTTTAAAACAAAATATAAAAGAAGGCACATGAAATTCTTGTGCCTCGGCTTTCCATTGGTTCATACCATTTATACCAATCCTTAGGCCCCATTGTTAGAAAGGCTTGGTTTCAAAACTGAATGTGGAGCTTCTGCCTCATAGTTGATTTTCTTTATGAATAAATTGGCACTACACAACATAACTTTTATTGTATGGAACTTCTTTGGCCCTACCATGATTTATGTGCTAGATCCATACCATTCATCAATTCTTCCAGATCATCATTCTAGAGAATGAGCCAAAATTGAAACACATTGAAATCTCAAGTGGACCGAACCATAGAAAGTAGTGGGGATTGAAAAACATAGATGAAGGGGAAAAAAACAAACATAAGCTTGATCAAAGCCTCTTGTGGTCTCAAAAAATTTTCAACCGTAGGTGTCAATTTCTATTGTTTCCTCTAACATGTGGTCTACTTGAGATTTGAATCCACCTTGTTTTTGGGCTTATATCTTAGAATTATCTTTAAAAAGGTGGATGGACACTGGATCAAAGAAATACATCATCATGAATCCACCTAAATTTCACACATCAAGAAATTTTGTTACTACCGTGCAACACGTTTCAGTGAAGAAAACATGAAGTGTTGACATGTGAAACTTTTATGAGCCCCACACCCTTTGCCCAATTTTGCATATTATTTCAGGGCATGAGACAAAAATATGCAGATATAATGCCCGACTGCGCCAAACTATTGGAAACAGTGAGAATTGGATGCCTACCATTGAAAACTTTTTGGGGCCACGAAAAGCCCGATCAATCTTATATTTGTTCCTTCCTTTTCTTCAGTATGTGTGACCTTATGAAGAGGTTTATGTCATGGTGAACACTAAGAAGGTTTCAACAGTAATCATTCAATCCCTATTACTTTTTTGTGGTGTGGTCCACTTGAGATTTCAATGTACTTCATTTTTATGCTCATGCTCTAAAATGATTCGAAAAAAATTTGATAGAAGGTATAGATCTAATACATAAATCATGGTGGTGTAGTACACACTTTACTCAAGAGAGAAAAAATTGATGCCATGCGAGAGGTGTTTTCGACTCTGACATGGAACAATGAGAAGCGGAGGCCTATAATTTTAATGTGCCTTCACATAGACCATAGGCACTCTAGAGGCTTTCGGCTATCTATGGGTGATTTATATTTTAATAACAAATTTACTATCCGTATAATGTTGTGAAGAATAGTAGTGAGGAGAAAAATGCCCACACATTTTAAATATTAGAGATGAGACATTAAATAAATTAAGTATTATCCATGTCTATAATAATCTTCATATATAATTTAATTGGACGACGAGCTGCTAGTAGAGATAATAACTTTAATTATGTACTTCCTTCTTATGCCTTCATCTCTAACAATGTCTTCCGTCTAATCACATCACAACTTAGGCCCTTGTAAGTACAGGACTAGTCCTCCGAAAATGAGTATGTTCGGTCATTGATTCCAATAGTTAATAAGATGGCCCTGCGCTAAACAACATCAAGGTGGACTGAATTTTTGTCATAAAAGAACTAATGTTTTATGTTATTTCAAATAAGAGCTTATTTTTTTCTTGCTTTCAAATAAGGTCATATCTAAGTCCCAATGCATGGCCCAACACAGCGTGCGTTTGAACGTTGAGGTCACGGTTTGGAGTACCCACCTAAATATATATGATACTGTAGGGGCCTAAAAAAGTGCCTTGTGTACCATTGCAAGGATCATGCATGTGATCATACATGTGGGGCTACTTTATTATGAACTTCTATAGGTGATCCACACCGATCATCCAGCACAGATCATGCATGTGATCATGCATGTGGGGCCCACTTTATTATGATTTGTTTTAGGTGATCCGCACCGATCATCTAGCGCGGATCATGCATGTGATCATGTGCAACAGGTTAACATCTGTGACACAATGGGCCACGGAGCTCTTTTGTTGTACCACCTGTCTACGCTAGGTATAATAGAAGATTTGGGCCCCTTCCAACTCTCATGTTATCTTCTCTTCTAAAAGCGTATGAACATGGACGTATTAGATCAAGCCCAACTGATGAACGTCTTAGATATAGGTTTTTCAGATAATCAAATTCTTTAGTTGTGGTGCCCGCTAGGATGCACATAACATGTGAGTAAAAAGGTCGGTTCCCATGAGGTCGAGCTCTGTGGGCCCCACTGTCATGTTTGCCAGGCATCCACCCCATCAATCAAATGCATCCTTCCATGGTAAGCCATGGACCCAAAAATCAGGCTAATCCATAACTTATGTAGGCCGCACCACATACAATAGTTTAGCGTGGATGCACACCCATTGAGATGAGGTTCAGCCATCCAGCCCATCGATGGTGAATTTCTCGGTTGGATGAGGTGTGACATACTTGTTTTTGGCACACTTATATGTGTAGCCAATGAGATGTCGTCATGTGATGGCATCATATGATAAATAATCGGTAAAATCTTATTTACGACCTCTATAATTGCTTATATGCGATTTAGCTCAGTTAGATCAAACGGGTCCAAAAGATGCCGCGTGGCAGTCATATCATGTGTGGTGTACTAGATCAACTTCAAGAGGAGTTAAATACTTGTACATGAGATAACATTAAATATTAGATTTCTATCAAAAATTAATCTGTGTAAAAGTAAGAGTCTCATTAAAGAAAGATTTTTTCTAAGCATGAAATGTAAAATATCATGAAAAGAAATCTTTATCTAACATTAAATGATGAAGCCTTACCAAAAGCAATTCTCTGTTAATACCAAAGCTAAGTCATGTAAGGACTCTGATAATTTTCCAATACAAGAATTCAGATACATGAGGATTCCCATTAACACACGCAGGAGTCTTTCTTTTGTATATGTGACTGTACACGGTAGGCTTCACTTACATGGTAGATTTAAGAAGATTTGTACAACCAAACGTCTAATTTCTTCACGATGCTAAAGACTATGCAAGGCCATTGCCTCCTAGAAACCTATAAAAATAACTATCGAAGAGAGTCGAGCCTCACGCCATTACAATCAAGAATACGTTTATTTTCCTATCTGTTCATCATGGACATTTATCTTTTTATTTATTTATTTTAGTTTAGCCCCATCGATGTTCATAACATGAGACCCATAGTTTGTGGTCCTTAATTTATCCAACACCCTTCATCCATGGCATTCTGATGGATCGCAAGGAAGATCTCCCAGCTTCAAACGAAAGGTTGCGAGATTTTCCTGCCAAGTACTAGGTGATTTCGTTAGTCATCTCACAACAAAGTTTGATCCACACCAGATAGTCGATTCACAACCATCTCCCATATGCTCAGTTCCGATTAAGACAGTGAATAGGCTATCATCTTATTGACTAGCCCGCTATGAAGCCCAGTTTCGATCAAGTAACAAACAGATCGTCGAAGATCCACCATCCATCAATCGTCTCGCCATGAGGCCCAATCCCAATTGAGCAACGAATGGACAACCATCTTACGCATAACGACCATCCCGCTACAAAGCTTGGTCTTGATTTGCAACAAACGGATTTTATTCAAATAATAAATGTAAGATTTTGATCACACTGCATTCACATCAAGAAAATGACTAGGTTACTAGCCATCTCATCCTCCTTAGGATATGTTAAGGCCGCGGGATTAAATGGTTCAAAATTGCGTTAAATGGAATTAATACTATTATTGTACAATGATTACATGTCTAGAAATACCATGATATTTTGACAATCCAATTCCATGTTTGAGATCAATTTTTTCCATAGGAAATACATTGAATTAGGTGAAGCCTATGTTTGGTGACCATAGAATTATAATCAATGGACTATATTTCACAATTGATGCCAATCACCCATACACACGTGCTACTTAAATGTCATGTGTAAATGGCAATTGGCACATATGGATGGATAGCATGGATAAAACACATACATCGACATGAGCCCACGAATGTAATGGATTTTAGAAATCTAGTTGTATCTATTATTGGCTCTAGATGATATAATATTGGAATTAATACAACCCTTCCTATCATTTTCAAATACGCGAGCGATGGAATTTACAAGAACCTCAAATGCGATTTCATGTCACTTAACCCACTTAATACCATACACCAAATAGGCCCTTCTTATCTTCATTCAAAGAATTACCACCATTTAAAAACTTGCATTTTATTGTAGAGCCATCTCTTTCATCACAATACTCATATAGTAGCATTAGGATAGATGGCAATCTATTTCTAAAATATAGCTTTTCTATCCACCGTAGATTCAAAATACTCAGATTAGAAATTTCCTGAATCTGACATACCCTCGATTTGGAATCCTAAGGTTGGGATTGGAACCCTAGATATAGAATGCCTTGTAATTCAAATGTAGCCATGCACTTAAATTATGTAGTATATTTATACGGGTTTGAATTTAATTCATAAATCAACTTTAATATCGCTAATTAGTCTACGTATGTACTGTTTTACACAATGATTATAATAAACTCATTGAAATATATACTTTGGGTAAAAATTGAAATTCCATGTACCAGATGAGCTACAAGCATACAATCACAACTCAGCAACTAATCAAAAAATTTTAATAGTTGATTTACATGGACAATGTTTGGACTACGTAAATCATCCTATTAAAGTAATTTTGGGATATCAGTTGATAATTTGATTGATTTCGAATATCATCAATGAGCCCGTGTCCATAAATTAGTAGCCTAGTGACACACATGTTACACATGCAATTCATGGGAAGATTTTAGCTGAAATCCTAGCTTCTATCTTAAATATCAAATTCTCTTTAAGTTTACCATACTATGAGAAAAAGTTGTGAATGGCCATTAAAAGTTCTTCGTACGCCACAAAAGTTTTACACCACGCTGTTATTTGTATTTTCCGTCTGTGTAACCTTATCAACAAGCTAGATGGTAAATAAACATTAGGCAGGATTTTCTTACGGTGGGCCTGGGATGTTTTTAATGGTGGGCGTTCAATCAACACTGTTTCCTGTGGTGTGGTCCACTTGAGAATTGGATCTGCTTAATTTTTGAAACCATCTTCTAAAATCGGCTGGAGAAACAGATGAACGGTGTGGATATACAACATATCATCAAGGTGGGCACCGCCTAATCTGCTCTACTATAAATTGTGGCCCACCTGACCATTGGATCAACCTGATTCTTGTCTTAGAGCATCAATATGGCAGTGACAGTCCAACAGATGAATTAGATCTCAGACCTATCATCATGCTGCCATATCTGTGTACTATCCATCAGCTTTATTTCACAGGTTGCTTTTTATTATTTATTATCCGAAGGCATACTTAACGGTTAACCGTTTTTGTTTTTCACCATCCGGCATTGATAGGAATGTCTATTAGAAGTGATTTTTGAGGCATAAATCAGGGCCCTTCATATAGGTGGACCTGATTTGTAAGAATACTGGCCAGAGATGGATCTACCGTATTCCCGTTGTTCCAGCTCACCGTTTCCTCTTTCAACGTCCGTTTATTAGGCTCCAGTGTACGTTTCATAGTAAATTGACGTGTAGGATGGCAAATGCACCTGCCCTCGATGAAACTGATACGTTGGATGGATGGATGGATGAAAATTGGACACCTCATCAGGTAGTATACTACTACAGCTGCACCTAGTTATATTGGTACGAACCTGGTCAGGGAGTGTACCACTACACCCGCAACTAGTTAAATGGGAACATGAAGGGTTGGAAATTGGTTGCACTTGGGGCCACAGAATACTGTGTGTGTTCGGGGGGAACGGATTGGCTACTCCCCCGACACCATCCAATGGCTGATGGTCGGTGCTCTATGGGGCCCACCATGATGTATGTGTTTCATCCATGCCGTCCATATATTTTTACAGATAATTTTACATTATGAGACCAAAAATGAGATATATCCAAATCTCAAGTGGACCACATTACAGGAAACAGTGTTGAATGAGCGTCAACCATTAAAAACATTTTGGTGGCCTTAAAAGTTTTGGGTAAAGATTTTTGTTGTTTCCCTTCATCTGGGCCTTTATGACCAAATCAACAGATTGGATGTCAAATAAACAGTACAGTGGGCCTTTGGAGGATTTTAATGGTGGATATCCAATCACTATTGTTTTCAGGTGGTGTCGATCACCTGAGATTTATATCCCTCTAATTTTTGGGATAAAACCCTAAAATGATCTTTAAAAATGGATGAACGGAATGGATGAAACACATACATCATGGTAGGGCCCACAGAGCACCGACCATCAGCCACGGGGCTGGTGGCAGGCGAGTAGCCAATCCGTTTCCGTGTTCGGGGCTGGGGTGACCTTACATAGGTTTTAATGCGTGGCAGGATGAAGTGGGCCCACCATGATGTTTAAGTGAAATTCATTTTAATTACTAGGTGTGTCACTCTATTTTTACTATCAGGCTTAAAAATAAGTCCCGTAATGCAGGTGGGACATCTTAAGGGAACATTTGGGAGGACACACACCCTTGATTTTTAGGTGACTGAGAGAAATTTATTTCAACGTTCAGATGCTTCAGCTTAAGTTATATCTACGGCCCAAAAATCAGGCTGGTTGTGAATAAGTGGACCATCAAAGGAAACAGCTAGAAGAGAGATGTCTGCCCTTAATTTTTCAGGGCTCACCGTGATGACTGTATGAAATCCATCCCAACCATTACATGCTAGACTAAAATCTAGAGTCGGGGTACAAAAATAAGTTACATCTGTGATTCAAATGGGCCACACGAAGGGAAACAATTAAAGGGTGGACGCTTGCGTAGCCTACTTAAATGGTCGGATCAATGATAAGCTGAGCCAAACTCGAGCTAGGCCCCTTGGCTAAACGAGCTAAGCTAAGTTGTGGCAGAGTTCAGCCCTGTCCGGATCGTGTACATATCTAAGTATATCTCATCCCACTAACAATGATCTCACCAAAGTCCCATCAAATGTTGAGATTTTCAAAGCCCCAACCTAAGACTTCAATTAGGTGATCCCATAGTAACTGTGATCAGTTTAAATATATAAGGAATTTGTGCGTTTGGACTGTAATACGTATTCACGATATTTTGAAAAGTCGTGGAGTTATGATATATTTACCATTTCAGCCCTAATTCTTATAAATAAATCCATGGTCCCCTCACCTACATATGTATTGAAAATTTCCTCCCATCTTAAGTTTCTAAAAGGATTTAGGTGTGAAAGATCAAGTTTCGTCCTCATCCGTCACCATCAAACGTGTTTTCTCATTTAGGCATGTGATTTAGATTAAGTTCCTAAAATCTCTATAATTGATTCATAAGACAATTCATTATTCTGCAAATTAGGCTAACACCTAAATCGAAATGGCCTATACAAGGCTCACCTATGTAATTACCTTGTGCATATGGGAGTTTTGTGCTCTCATTGCCCATCCAGAGCCCAACTAAAGAAAGAGACTTGTGTCAGGTTTAGTAGCCCATGTATAATAAGCCATAACTTCCAACATGAATTTGACAAGGAGAGATTCATATAACCAATCCCACTTAATTAGTATAAGGCTTAGATGACAATGAAGGCTTTAAGTCCAAATGGGTTTCATGCCATCTTCTAGGTTCCGTTGTCCTCAACATGGTAAAAACCTTTTCTGAAACTTCATCGTACCAAACATTGCTCTAATTCCTAAAATAGCACCCAGATGAACTTCACAAGTTCAAACTGATTGGCCTATATAATGTAGGTTATAAGTTCATCTATAAGACCCTAGCCAATAGACTTCATTGGATCTTGAATATTTTGCTCTCACTAGCCCAAGCACTACGTGCGAAGAATTAAAGGTTTCACACATAATAAAAAGAATGCCCTCGGTGTGTGCCTTTGGGATGATCACATACTCAGTTTCAAATTGGAATCATGCTCAGTAACGAAAGTACTGACCTAACTAATAAAGCTGGGAGAGAAACGAAGGAGGGAAGTGATGAGCCTCCCCACTACCGGAATGATTTAGATGATGCTAGTAAAGCTTTCTTTCTTTCTTTTACAAAGAATCCTTTGGGCCTTTTATTCTATCCAACCGCATTCATGATAATATTTTGAAAAAAAAAAAAAAAAAAAAAGAAAAACATATGAATATGTGATTAAAACTGGAAAAAAGCCATAAATCATGTAAATGACATTTTCTTGAATACCTACTTTCCAAAAAAGTATTTCTTTAAGGATAAATGGATCTCTTGGTGATGAGTCCATGTCTTTTTATCAAGTGTACCCAAGCTCTCTCTCCTTAGACATCAGCTCTAGCAAACATAGGTCTATTCTTTCGCCTTCACTCATTACCTTTAGTGCTGTCTACCTGGACCCACAGGTACCCGATGTGCTGGACCCAATTTTAATGAGAAATCTGGTTGAGTTCTGGTCTCACCTCTAGTCAGGTTCGAGTCCATCTGGTTAAAGTCAGGTCAGGTCTGGTCGAGTGTAGGTTTTTTTATTATTTTTTTTGTTAGCTTGTTAGTACACCCACTGTCAGTTCACACTTCACAGTTAGCCACCCCCACTAGGGATCCATACCAAGACCTCGGTGCTGAAACGAGGTATCTTTCACTCAATCTAGATTAACTACGGTTATATATATTTAATCTACATTAAAGAATTTAGAACAAATGATGTTTACTGAGCCACTCACATGCAAGATAGCCAATTTACACATCATACACTTGTCAAAGTGGCACATGCATGTGCGATCTAATCCATTCATCAGGTGGGCCCAACCTTGTGAATGTTCTTAGTTTTATTAAACCCAGCTTGAAACCCAGATCCAAAGAACCAACATGGGTACCCAAATGCGATTGTATCCAATCGCATTCAGGTCCGGATATTTCATTTGTGCACTAGTCTCGGGCCTGAAGGGATCCGGACCTGGCAAGACCCCAACCCGGTTAGCTCAGGTATGGATACGATAGGACCCGACCTGAACCACACCTGTTGACAGCCCTAATCAGCTATGGTTTTATCAATTGTTAGACTCAAGAACTTTTAGGCAACATTTTTTTTTTTTTCAAGGGCCTCACACATCTCAATGGTGTTGATCACCGAACCATGGGCCCCACTTGTATACGTTGAAATGTAGATTAAAAAATTCGTCAACTTTGCATAAGATCTAACCTGACAATGAAATGCTCCCTTCGATGTTATGCCATGGGACCAAAATCCAGCTCCAAATGCTCAGTTGGACCACATTACAGGGAACACTTGGGAGAAGACGTCCAATCAATAGAACCTTTCCACGGTGTTGTGTATAAGCCATCAAAGTCTGATCCATTTTTCAGACAGGCGTCTCTCTGCAATGACGAGACCATTGGGACAAATATTCCTGAGATTTTAAAACCTCACCATAATATCATATCAGGAAAATACACTAGAAATATATTATCATAAGATTTTCAAAATCTCACAGTATTTATTGGAATATCAAGTGGGAAAATAGTTATATATATATATATTATATATAATATATATATATAAACTGTGCATCCGATCCGCCCTGTCAAACATTTTCAAATCTCACTATCTTAAATTTATTTATTCATTTAAAATAAATAATCTTATTTTGGCAAGGCTTTCCTGAGAAAAAAATAACCTAAAAATTTGAAAATATCCCAAGAAATTTTCAACTGAGAGATTGCCGATAGTGAGATTTGTCACTATTAACAAGACACCAAAATCAGGCCATTCAAAACCGGATGGGACTTACCATGTGAGTTTAGAGGTCTTAGGCATGATTTTACATTGTGGCCCACCTAAGTTTTGGATTAACCTGATTTTTGGTTTCATTGGTGAGCATGAGGGTGTGAACATGTTTGACAGGGCGGATCGGATGCACAGTTTACATGGGCCCCGCAACGGCCTGTACCTCCACAATTTATGGCCTTACTGCAGCAATATTATCTAACATATACGAGTAATTAAAAAAATAAAAAATAACAAAAAAATAAAACAGAGAGAATGGACCAAAAAGGGTCCAGAAGTCCAGAAGAGGTGAGAAATTTCACCAACAGATTAAAACCTTTTTTTTTTTTTTTTGTGAAGGACATGATCTTTAGATTAAGAGTAATTAAATCAAAGGTATGACGAACTATGCAGCCTGTGATAAAAAATAATAATAATAATAAAATAAAAAATGTAGCCAGCTTCATGCACCAACCTGTCACGTGTAGGACTTCCATGCCCTGCATTATGTGGTCCACAGCTGAAAGATTACTTGCGACAAAAGCAGGTGGGTCCACTCATCATACGGCTTGGCAGTTTCTGATTTGGATGGCTTGGCCTGCCTAATTTGTGGGCCAGCAAAAATTTTGTACCAAGTGGGATCCACCTCATTGTATGGTTGGGATGGAAACACACGACATGATGGCACAGGTACGAGCTGCCTTTGAAGTTCATCACATGCAACAAGCAGTTGGGAGCTACACCAAAATGGCGACTGAAAATTTTCGCAGTCAAACAACTGATTAAAACACTAGTGATCAGCAAAACTGGGATGCCCATGATTGCTTTGCCAATGACCAAGCTCAATCGCACCACAAAGTGGTCTGATCACAGCGCAGGTAGGGAAGTTGGGCCATCTATTGACCCGACCCAGGCCAAGCAATGTGAAGTTTTCAAATAGGCCCAGCCAGAACACTTCAAAACTGGACCGAAGCAAACCACTAGCGGGGCCTAAATGATGGGAAATAATGGTATGCATCATCCACATAGGGAATGAGAGTGAGCCGAATTCCACATTGCAATAATGTGGCACATGCTGTTTTGGTGAAATGCCACAAGATCACTCACACCATTCGTTCCATGCTTGCATACAACGACCAAAGGTGGCACTGTGCAGCCCATCTCTTTGCATCCTGCTTCGCACCTTGGCCATTTTTGCACAAGTCCATGTTTGTGCAGAGGTTTACAATCATCAAACTATCCTTAACTATGATGTCATCATCCAACATCCTCCTACTAGTACTTGAATGTCAAAATCTAAGTTGTCCACACTTAAAAAAGAAGGAACTTCAATGCCAACCTCTAAATCTAGTGCTCATATCGCTATTATGATCAATATACTCCTAACGCATTGCAATGTATCTAACACGAGCACCAGTGTCATGTCCATTTGTATTAGCTGCCTTGCATTGGTATTTTTGGCAGTGTGGAATAGTATGGACATCACTGGTTTCGATGTCTTTGCAGATATCGGAATGAAATGTTCAGTTCAAAAGCAACAAAAGAGTGTTCCGGAGTGTGTACTTTTTAGCGACTCTATGTTGTATTTGGAAAGGAAAGAAGCAATAGAACTTTTCCGAAACATCAAAATGACTTCTTATGGAGGACAATAATGTCACATCTCATGGTTTCTTCTTGGCCTTCTTCTAAAACCTTGCTGTATGTCATCCTGATGATTTATCGAGTGTACGCTTCATGTGTGTGTGTGTGTGTGTGTGTATATATATATATATGAAACAAGCGTGCTAGGTAGAATATCTTTGTAAAGCAGGTAAAGCTGCTTTCAAGGGAGGTGCATTCTTGTGCCCCATGGGGTTTCTCTAAAAAAAATTCTTTAATCATTCTTCCAAAAATAAGTTTCGAGCACTAGTGGTTTATTATTGTAGTTCCTCTTTTTATTATTTTTATTTATTTATTTATTTTTAAATCATAGGTATGTTCTACCTGCCAGGTAGCCAATTCCATTCTTCATCGCAGCAGCAGTGACAAATGGGTGTGCCAAGGAAAATGTATCAAGGATCCAACTGGAAGAAGATACAAATTTCAAGACTTGGAGAGATTACAAGCATTATGTTGAATTGGAGACCCATATAAATGCATAAATCATATGCATGCCTTGTACATCTACGATTTTACTTGTTTCAGAAAATGTTGAATTGTGCTATATGAGAATTCTAGGAAATGGGTCAAAAAAAACCTATCATCAATGCCGAAAAGTAACATCAGCGGTACCCAAATCAGTTGAGGGCAATGGACGGGTATGTGTGTTTTTATCACCACACCAAAAGGGTGGGTCCCCACAACTTGTCTCATCAAACAGGTACAACAGGCACCAAATCAGAGACCTTCCTTTTGCTGTTACAAGTCAGATATCTCAATGAGAGCCATGGGTTGGCACCTCAGCATCTTTCATTAAACCTATCTTTTTCTGCACTTGATGATGGTTTCCTGCCACAACTGCAATGCCCATGGTTTACAGTTAAATGTATTTAGGTTCAACTAGAGCAGATCACAAACCCAAACCTTTCTATCATCACACATCATGAAAGCTTACCAGTCGACAGGAAAACGTCTGGGCGAACCCCCATGTCTGCACCCAGAAGCTGATCCTGGGATCACCTGCATCATCCATTGTGATTGCATGGTTTCCTGATTAAAACACCTCCTAATCCAAATGCCACTTTATTAGAACCAATTAGAAATGCTAAAGTCTCGGAGCTTCCGCAGGTGCTTCTCCATATCTTTTCTTGTCTGGATCCACTCCTCTCTTTCTATGATGGTGGTGGGATCATCCCTCTCAGCCTGAAAGGTAGAAGAGTTCCAAGGGATCAGCAACTGCAGAACAAATGCAAATTGGAATAGGCACACATTTATGAAATGGTATTCAGTCACCATAGGAATTATTTTGAAGGAGGCTCCATTGTCACGAATAATCAGCAGGTCTTTCCTTCTATCCCTATTTATTCCTTCTGGAACTGTTACCTGTAAAAAAGAAGTCAGATAATCTTTCAGGGGAAATTGAACTCTAAAAGGTAAACTATAGCAAGTAATTGTTTATTGATTGATCCACTCATAGATATTTACCAAGAATTAGCAGGATTATGGATTAAAAAAGAACAGTGTACTGGTTGAAACCTTTCATGCATAACAACTTTCATATCATTTCATGGTTTTTGTAAGCTTTCTCCAAAGTGATATTCGCAAAGCTCAATTAGCTGGTCATGATGAGTTCAACCAGAATCAGTAAAAAAGGCTGCATGGTAGAATGGTTAGTGCGTTTCCTTTAATAATTCAAACCAACTCGCCTTTAACACCAGAATCATCCTGGCCTGATGCTGCCTTGGAGCCAAATGTGCATCTATTATTCTCTCTTCAAGTTTCTGGAACCCTGATGTGTGGTTTTTCCACCACTTCTCAACTATGATGGAGCTTAAGTGCCATTTCCACAATCAAGAAGAAAGTACAAGGAGCAAACATGCAAACGCATATTGGATATCAAACAACAGCCAGGGTATTTCCATTTTTTTCTTTTTTTTTTGCGGCAAAACTGGTCTCAAAGCGGAACATAGTAAACATGAGCCCACATATGCATTCACATGGTTGCATGCATGATGTATGAAACTATGTATGGAACTTAAAGGCATTCCTAAAGCTGCCTGCCAGTAGGCACGTCATGGAGAGGCAGCAGATAAAAAGCATCACACTGAACAGTTATTTAAGCGTGTCCAAGAAAATAACTCTCTTACCTGGGCATCATCAGGGTGCCTGCAAAACCATGCATCTCTCCAAGGCATACGACCTAGATAGTCGAGATGACAACTTTACAGATTATTTTGGTGATTTTTTAAAACGATTTTGTATCCTAGGCTTTTAGAATAAGTTGTGCCTAAGGTTAAGGGCATAACAGGATTGAGAAAGAAATCTCACATTCCATAATTTCAGGTTGAAGGTAACTCTCGAGGTTAGAGAGGTGTCGTGGTCTCATTGTTTATTCATGATTCCTTTTCAAGCACAATGATGCCATATCTCAGGAAGGATTCACATGGGACCACTTAAAAGGAACTTGATTTCAAAACAAAAATGAAAACTTTGAACTGCGTGGAAATTAACAACAAGAGGGAAGCCAAAATGGAGTATCATGGTTGGACCATGCTTAAAATATCCTCATTGTGTAGAATTTAGAAAAGTATCATGAAGGAAGAGAAGGTAAGCAAACAAGTATCATAAACATGTCTACGTATGTGTCGTCATCATCTAAGCCTTGTCCAAACTAATTGGGGTTGGCTACATGAATCCTGTTATGCCATTCCACTTTATCAAGGACCATATCCTCAGCTAAACCATAGGTCATCAAATCTTTTCCTACCACCTCCATCCACATCCCTTTGGACCTTCCCCTAGCTCTTTTAGAACCCTCATCTCATGGTATTCAAAAACGATTACGTAAAGGACATGGCCACTCCCTTTACACGATATGGGGGTGAATCAGTCCATTATTACAAAATTAGACCATATCAACCCGTATCCACAGATACGACCACCATAAAGGACCATTTGGAATATTATATATATATATATATATATATATATATATATATATATATATATATATATATTATATATATATAGATATATATATTAATATATATTCAATTTATCTTGTTTTTCTACTTCTTTCATTTCAACTATGAAGGAAGCTTAGGAACTAATTTTTAAACTAGATATAGGCCTACTTTGAGGATCAAAACACAAAATTTGAGTAAGATTTGATGAATTGAAGCAAAGTTGGACCATTTTTGGGAAATATAGAAAGAAGATAAACCCTCATTTTTTCTCATTTTCCCATCTTCTTTTTGTTGTATTTATATATAATAGGCCTAATCCACCAAATCATGCATGATTTGTGTTCAGTTGGGGTCTATTTGGTCAATTTTCAACAGGTAAAGCTGACACTGGCCCAACGTATAACATTCTTTCCCAGGAATGGACCATTACACCATCAAATACATGTCCCAGAAATACACACACACACACAAATACAAATTAGGATCCTCACATTTTTAGAATTTTACCAATAATTTTTTAGATTTTTTTCCACAGAGAAATTCACCAGCTGATACTGTTATATAATACCTTGCTTCAACTTGAACCAACTCAGTCCTTGCAGCCAATGCACTTCTTGCACAAAGCCAAACATCCAAGTCTACTTTTCCTCATCTTATTACCCATTGGTGCTATTCCCAAATTCCCTTGAATGCACTCATTTCTAAGTATATCCTTCCTTGTCTTGCAACTCATCCATCTCAACATCCTTATTTCAACTATGCTCATCCTCTAAACACGTTATTCCTTGACTACCTAACATTCTCTGGCTCATCTTATAACTGTCCTATATGAACTTGTACGTGTGCAATGAGCACGAATATATGCTCCATAGGATCCAGGTATACTGAACTTATATGTGGGCCAAGGCAAGCCATCTGCAAGCACAAATGTGGATCCTTACTCTTGCTCCGGTGGCAGACTCTTGGGAGTTTCAACACCTGGTCAAGGGTTCGAGTATCCATAGGTGGTGAAATCCCACTACAGTGTGAGTGTGTGGGGTGTGTGTGCGTGTGTAAAAAAAATAAAATCTGCAAGAGAAATGTTGAAGGATCTAGACATCATAGGACTTATGCATGTAATGAACACAAGTCATGTTTCACATTAGTTAAAAGGTGTGTGTGTGTGTGTGTAATGGATAGAAGCAATGTTGTCAAAATCACTCGATTTTTTATAAAAATCATACGAAGCATATCATATTGCACACCACACAATATGAATCTTAGGTTCCAATCGCAAATCCCCCAAAAAAAAAAAAAATCATAACTGAATCATATGAGTCGTATCAAATTGTACTATTATCTTGTCAAATCGTATGAATTGTAAGATTAACATTGACTGCATAAATCGGGCCCACATTTACATAAAAAATCATTTTTTTTCAGCTTTCATACATTGTTTTTCTTGTTTTTTACCCTTCTACTTTTAAAACATGTAAATGGCCCTACCCTATTAAAAATCCTCATTTTTGTCTTTTGAGAGAGGGGAGATAGGGATTTTGATATTCAAAAACCCAACACAAAGACATCACAATATCTTTTTCTTTGGTCAATAGAATCGAATGCCACTTTTCCAACGTGATTCTACACTTGAAAAGGTAAAATTGTTAAAGGACTTGTATGTTTTTAGGGTAAAATTCTTGAACAAAAAGCATAAAGGAAAGACAAGAATCCTTTAGCATTATCACTATATATATATATATATATATCACACACCTTATACAAGTTATCAATTGCTGATGTCATGACATGTATTACTTTTCTCAGTGCACATTTTGATGAGTTCATAATTTTTCTGATTTATTTATACTTCTCCAAAATAAAATCGATATTTTAAAAAAATCAGAAAAAAGCGTACTATTTACGATATGATTTATCCTTCAAAAAAAATTTATGATACGATTTGCAATTTGATAACAATTTTGACAACATTGGATACAAATACATCATAAAAAAATGTCAGTAGGAGCAAACGTGGGAGAATGGTAAGAGTAAGACTTCTAAAAGTCTCCACCAAATCTGATTTTTAATGTCTTAACCCTGAAAATTAGAATGTCCCAACAAGAGCACTCTAAACATGTTTCTCCTCATTCTTTCAATGAGTCCATATGAGATCCACCCTGATGTTTGGATCCAACAGAGGTGCAACTGATTCTGTTTGCTGAAAAGTAGACTCGATGACTTGAAGAAACACCCTCCTACTACTACTCTCCATTGGAAAACAATTTTGACTCAGTCCATTAAGTCTGAAAGGATGATCCAAATGATCCGGCACAATGAAAGTATCTTCCACAAGTTGCGGATTAAAAATTAGTATAGTGGTGGTAGATGGATCATGAAAACAATGAGACACTGGACCCTCTTAAATTCGCAACTTCAGCCCTGATCTCAACTGAAGGGATCAAATGTTATTTTATTTTTGATAATTTTCATAAGCTCCCAAGTCCTGACTTTTAAGTTTTTTAAGCTCCCAATTCCCAACTTTTTAGGTTTTTTAAGCTCCCCAGTCCACAACTTCAAAAAACAAGTAAATGTTTCACATGTCAAGACTGATTCAAATATATCCAGAAAAGCAGCAGGAAATCATTAAGACACAAACAAGAATCTTTCAAGATAGAAACCCAATTTAACTAAAGCTGCTAGCTCTAGGTTCAAATCAGATATTCATGAATGGTAGCAGAAGAAAACCTACATTAACTTCAAGTAGTCAAGTTTCATAACCATTATTAACAAAAGAGCCTATTCTCAAATAAAGATATCATTACCATAAAAGATCTATTAGAATGATACAAGTACAACAAGATTTTCATGATAGGCACAGAAAAGATGAAAAGTAGAAAGGATATCTTTGTCGCATGCATGTGAAAACAGAATTTCACAAAAGATGTCTCACCAAAACTTTTGCTCTGGTAATTGACTTAGTTTTTGAATCAATAACATAGATCTCCTCAAAATCTAGAACAAACTCTGGGTCACCTAACCTCCTGTTTCTGTAGTGCTTGGTCAAGAAAACCTGAATAATAAAATTGAAATCAGTCAACAAAAATAAAAAAGCCTAAAATATTCACCCATTCATTCTTTAAGATTTTAATTCTTGCCAGAGACTTTTTTCTCCTTTTTTTCTTTTTGATGAATAAAGAGTTTTATTAAAGAAAATGAGAGAAAAAAAAATTAGAGAGACAAATACAAACAATGTGACAGAGAGCATCTCTACCCCCACAACACTCCCTGCAGATTAAAATATTAAATTGGATCCCCCAAACAGACCCAAAAATCATAAACACTAAAGACAAGCACCCATTAGGGATACAACAAAATATATGAACAAAACCCAGGCAAGCAGACTCTACCACTTGCCTCCCTAGAGTCCCCCTTAATTACAGAGCTGAATTTCCTCCCAAATTTATATAATTACTGCCCTTGTGAACCTCTAAATTTCTTGATCTGGAGGAACTCTGCTTATTCTGCTCAGAATTACCCCGGGAGTCTCTACTTTTTCCTAAAAAAAATTACCTTTTTGAGTATCATAAGTAACATCAAAGGGACGTTTGGATCATAAGTTACTTAAGATAAGCTACTTATGCCTCAAGTAGCTTATCTTGGTTTCTACTTATTAAGCTGAAGTGATCAAGTAACTTTAAGTAAAAATTTTACTTATAAATGATCTTAAACCAAACTTACTTATCTACTGGTGTATGTAGAAAAAGTAACTTATTTGGTGGTATCCAAACGGGCCCTAAATTTCTCCAAAATTAAGGTGTGGGATTCTACTGTGCCCTGAAACTCAGGAAAGCACCTATTCAAGTGTGGATAAGTGGTAGGAACCTTATAATAATGCTACCACCAGAATTAACTTTGGTGCACTGCGTCGAGAAGACAACATCTCCAAGGAGCTATTCAAGAGACTTGCCCATTTCTGCTCATTTTTTACACTAGAGGCTTGTGCATAGTGTATAGAGTTGTGTGCAGAATTTTAGAAATGCTAGAACTGTGCAGTGTAGAGATCTCTAGAATGTTCAAGAGTGCTCTAGTAGTTCCTTATAGAGAGTAGGGTAGCTTCTAAATTTTTCTTGGACATTGGATGATTGCCACATTTCACCATCCCAGCCATCCACGGAAAGTAGCTAGAAGGCTCTTAGCTCTATATAAGAGGGCTCCTCATTTGTACCCATTCTTAAGAAGTTGTGAGCTCCGTATAACATAAGTACTCTTGCCTTCAAGTCTCTCTTGTGTGCTTTGATGCTCTCTTCTCTTCCAAGTAGCTTAGCAACACTTGGGTGGTTGGGTAACTTGTCCACCACAAGGCACTTTGAGACAAGTGCCATGAAGACTACACTTGGAAAGCACTCAGGCCATGGCAACTAGCTCTGGCAGCACCCAACTCACTAAACCAGGACTCAAAAAACATCAGCTAGTTCACGTTCACAACTGCACACCATGAAGGCATGCGCCCCCACCTTGACATGTTGCACAATTCCAATGCACACAAGGAGCAATAAAACACGACTGAAGAGGCCACTTTATTAATCAAAAAAGGGTTTCATCAGAAACAGGTCCTATTACTGAGTACATGACATGACAGAAAATCATCATCACTATCACCATCACAACCTTGTCTAGCTATTTGGGGCTTTCAAGATTTGCTTGGCAAAAGTTTGATCAGCTACCCACCCAATATAAACCCTCCTTTACATGAGCATGGGACCGATTGGTGTATGGCTATCATTGCAGCAAGTAACAAAAAAGGGCCTTTTCATGACAAGATTACCTATATTTTAGGTGCAAACACCCCACCTCAACAAGGATCATCTAATCTCGAACCAAGCTAGGAGGGTCATGCCTCCTAATTTCAATTATGCCCAGGGTTAACTAAAGCTAGGGAAACCCCTCACCTTGAACCTATTTGTAGCTTAAAAACCCATTAATTTACCATAGGAGCAATAAGGGCTGGGCACTCAGCATTGCAAGCCTAGGGCTGACCACTTTTGATTTTTAAAAAATCATTTTATAGAGGGCAGAAATTGGATTTTTGACACCCTATATTTTAGTTTTCTGGAGTTCTTGGACCATGGAAATTCAGTTTCTATGAATATACGATCCTGTCTCTGGGTTTTTTGATCTTTGGAAACATTTTCCACATGCACGATACCTTAACTTAATTAGTCATCTTAGGTTACTTTTTTCCTCCCTAATAATCCCTCCAATGTTACAATATGTCTCTCCACACAAAAAGCGCGCACTTGGGGGGGGGGGGGGGGGGGGGTTGATTCTCCTCAAGGTATGCAATAATGGTAACAGTCAGTGGCCATAACAGCCACTGTAATTACCATTATGATACGGACTGTAGTGCCCATTACGGCCAAATTTCTTCAAAAAAAGATGTATCGGCACCGTAATGTGTAATAGTACCAACCGTTACCACTACGTAATGGTTGTTATGTAATTGCTTCTTAATACCTTTCTTCTCCTCCAAGAGAAGGGCCTTCTAGCTTGCGCTTGTCTCCACTTCACTTCCTAATCCACCTTCCTTCAAAAAAACAAAAAGGAACTTTCAGTTTAAGGCTATGCAAGGCTAAGGAGATTGCATCAACCATTTCGGGTTTTGAGCAACACCTCTATAGCCTTGTGGTAGGAGAATTTGCTTGATTTATCTTCCCTTCCAAACCTCCTAATGCTGATTTCATAAGTAGAAGACAATGACCATCTTAGAAGACAGATTTCCAAAAACCACTCCACACATTTCTTTCATTTCTACTAGTTCTTTTATTATTATTTTTTCCTCTTCATTCAATAGCTAAGAGCCTATAGAGGGAACTCCAATTCCCATGAAGTATAGACAATGCACTTGCCTAGGGATAGGTCCTTAACACCTTTGTTCCCCCTAATCGAGGCCCCTGCCTAGAATTCTATAGATGCAAGGCTGTAGAGATTGGAGTCATTTCAAAATCAAATTCTTTATTAGATAGTTGCTTCCATGGACTTCTAGCCACCATTGGAATCCAAAAAATGGATAGTGGTGACTAGATAATTTTATACCTATAATGTCTGGCAGGGTTGGCTAGTTGTTTCACAAATTGGCAATTCCATTGGGGATTACTAGGCCCAACTTGAAATAATGAGGATTGAAATTCTTAGAACTTGATTTTTTTGTATGCCCAGTTGGGCGAGTTGTTATCTTTCTTGTTGACTCAATGGTCGGTGATTACTTTTGGTTTTGCTTGTTTTCTTGGTTTTATAGGTAGTTACACCCTCATTATACACCCCCTTTCATTTATTTTATTTTTTTGTAATTCGAGATTTGAGATTGTAAACTGAGGGCAAGAACTTAGTGAAATTACACTTCTTTTTCGCATACAGGAAAATTAAGAGTGATTAGAAACCAAGGTGCACTAATAGGTAGAACCACTCCAGTCTTTCATTAAGTAGGAGCTCACAAAAGCACACTCCTACAAGGGAATAACGCAAGGATTAGACATCCATTCCAACAGCCGCTAAGGGCCTGTTTGATTTTTGTGCATCAGAGAAATACCCTTGAAAAAGGTCATTATTACTTTTTTCAAATGTATTTTCCTCTCGAAAATTGGTCCAAAAAAGTTGACTTAAATTTGTGGACTCCACTGTGATGTGCATGACATATCCACACCGTCCATCTGTTTTATTAGAAGATTTTAGGGCCTAAGTCCAAAATTGAGACAGATGCAACGCTCAAGTGGCCCATACCACAGGAAACAATGGCCTTAAACGTCCATCATTGAAAGTTATTTTGTTTATTGGGCCCACATTAATGTTTATTTGTCATCTAACTTGTTCATGAAGTCATAAAAACATTGATAAGGGGTAAACTCAAATATCAGCTTCATCCAGGGCCACATAAATTTTTATACGGTAAGCATCCAATTTCCATTGTTTCCTATGGTGTGGTCCACTGGAGCTTTGGATCTGCCTCATTTTTGGGTTCATGCCCTAAACGAGGCTAACATATAGATGAACAGTGTTGATACATCACGTACATCACAGTGGGCCCTACATTCATTTGGCAGCCATCCTTGGTTCTGGCACCAAAAAGTTAAGCCGTCAACGTCGGCGTAAGAAACGATGCGGTAATTACCTAGGTAAGCAATTATTACCCATTTACTAGGTAATTACCTCTTACCTGAAAAATCAAACAGGCCCTAAATACATCCCACTTCTATTTGCACATATAGGACAAATAATCTCCGTACCACTTCTTTTGCTATGACCTTTTTTTTTCAATTCATTTCATGTTTTCTGCCAAATATATGATGTATTCATCATATTACTCCATTGATTGGCAACACCAGATCACTCATATGGTATAAAGTAATCATTTATGATATGAGTGGCATCGCCTCATCAAATCCCTTCCGGTTACCTTTTCTAGGAACATACAATCAAATGTGTGAAAAAAAAAAATACCATATGCTCTTTATGAGAGCCAGACCACTAGCAAGGAACATAGATCACACGAGATTAGAAACCACTAATAAGAAGGAAATTCTTTTTTTCTGAGATGGATGCTTTTTTGAACCATCAAAAGACTTCAGTATTTACACCAAAAGATGCAAGAAAGACACTACAAAAAGTGAAATTCATAGGAAAGAGTAAAAAATTTGCACATACCTTCATAATTTCCCTGGTAGATTTATATAATGGATCTCGAGGTGCATCTATGGGTGGCTCAGTAACATTATAGCATCCATAATCACTTTTTGAACAACGAATATACTGTATTTATGAAAGTAAAGGAAAGTTGATTTAGCGGAAAGACAGATATTAAGATCACAGTTATCATTCAAAAAGAAAATGATAAGTTCACAATTCTCAATTCAATCTAGTATATCAACAAAACTAAGTATGGGAGCTATCACTAAAGTATGAATTTTTTTTTTATAAAATATGAAAAAATTTATGGTGCGTTCAATCACACCAAATATCGTGAATTTCCATGATATTACCCAATTAGACTAACTAATCATGAAATATCATCATATTCGGTGCAACCAAATGCACCCTTAGCAATATATCAAATTTAAATAAGTGTAGAAAAATTGTAATATGCCATCCTTCAACTTACTAAGCAGTGGCTAATGGCTACCGCAGTACTGGAGAAAGTTGTGATTTTGGAAGTTTCTACTCTTAGTGTAATTTCCAAAAGATGTAAATAGTGCTCTTTTGTGTTGTTGTATTGAATGAAGAGCTCTTTCATATCCCTGTGAGTATTACTTCATGATTTTTTGGAAATTTTGCTAACACTAGGAATTCCAAATATCATGAATTATTTCCCCGAAGCACGAGCCAAAGGAAGCTCAACATACTCAACAGGTTTTCTAATTTTTCCCACTCTCTTATCCTTCCATCATTGGAAAAGGTCTCTCCCAATCAAGTTGGCTTGTTCTGTAGTCAAAGGAGAAAATTGTATTGGGTCTTTTAAGCCTCAGCACAAAGCCTTTAACTCCAGAACAGTATGGAGGATGATGGCAATTAGAATTCTTGGTCCATGGTGGTATGGGGAGATGAATAAAGGACAACAGGTCCCAAAAATTGCGGCCAAGAGACCACATATAACAAGGAATAGAATGCCTATCCCGAACTAGTGGATTTTAGTAGTTTTCTCTGCAGGTGAGATCACCTTCCCACATTCCAGACCAATTAACTTATGACCCGTCCATGGACAGGCAATGCTGCAAATACCACCCTATCAGACAAACCAAGGATCCAATAATTGGTCCATGAATGGACGGTTCAAAATAAACTATACCCAACAGTCTGTACCAAATAGGAAGAAATCAACCAATTGGACATCTCCAATTGGGTACATTTCCAGTCCATCAGCAATTCACACAGAGCCTGGATAAACAATCCTGACTGCCGAAAGGCAGGCCTGTGATGAACAGAACGCGGTTGGAAACAAAAACACCAAGCATCCTATAATGCACGCCTCCATGGAAAGATGGATAAACAAATCTTTTACCTTCTGAGGCATCGGCGCTAAGACTCTCGGAATCGCATAAGCATCCGTGTCAGGTGGAGTAACATACATCTGCACACATAAATATTGAATCAGCACGAAATAGACAGCGAGAGAAAGCGAAAGAGGGGGAATGCCAGTTCAAGTGACGCACCTCTCTGAAATCGTACACATCATTGTCAGGGTCGGGCGGCTTCCTTATAAAGAAGTCGCAGTCCAAAAGACTGATCTTGTGGAACTCGTCCTCATTGATCCTGTAATCCACCACCATCTCCGAATCCCAGCCCTGCGTCGACACGAAGCTCTTGCTCTGCACCATCTCAATCTCGTCGCTCCCATTGGGTGATGAGACCGATACGGCGAAGAGACGGTCGTACTCAACGTCGTAGTCCTTCTTGTTGTCGACCTCCTCCGCCTCCTCTTCCTCCATGTCGTAGTCGTCGGGGCTTCCCGACTCTCCATCTCCTTCGTCTGCCCTAACCCTAAAGTCCCTCCTGCCCTTTCTGCTGCTGCTTGGGATTGGATTGGGGAGGAGGGAAAGGTGAGGGAATATGGGAGGAGATTTGGATTTGATTGAGGGTATTTTGGGAATGGGGGATTTTGGAGATTGGACGGTCAGAGATGATGATCGCGTGGTGATGGACGGGAAGAGGGCAGATGGTGGAAACAGAGACAGAGCTTTCATTTTCTTTCTTTCTTGCTTTCTTTCTGTTTTTTTTTTTTCTTCCCGCCAATAGTTTGAGGGAAGAAGAAAGACGGGATTGAAGACTTTTATAGCGCCGGCAGGCCGGCAAGGCGAGTCCCGAACTGGATAAGGGTCGTTATATGATACTCAGGAGAGTATGACGCTTCATGCGCAGGCACTCAGAAATTGTACACGTGGCATAAATTAACTCAAATCAAACTGACTAAATTGTGTAAATCGATTTTTATAAGTCTTCCTCTGAATTTTTTTTTAAAAAAAAATTAACGATCCTAAACTCATATTCATGGACACTTTTTTGTTGAAAAAGGACCATTGGAGTTTTTTATTTTAACCGTCGAATAAAAATTCACCAATCCAACGATAGAACAATCGAATAAGTGTAATTTTTGGTTTATCATATATCTACAATCCAATCTATGTTTTGAAATGTTTACTTTAACTTACTTCTAGGCTAAGTATAAAATATCGAAGTGATTCTCTAAATGCCCGAATATCATCCGTTCGCGGTCTACCAGAGTATCAAAGTTTTCCCTACCGTCTAAGCAGGATTTGACGCTTCGTACACGTTCCACTCGAAAATATCTAGACGTTGATCCGGTTTTCCGCTTCTGCAAGTGTGGTCATGGTTATGAGATCCAGGCCGTTGATTTGTTGGGAAACACTGTGTATAGTTCATGGGATAAAAATATCAGAGTTCCGTAAATTCTAAACCGTTGAATGGTTTCAAGTGAATTGATGGATGTAGCCAAAGAAAGGACAAGTTAATCAACGGATGCTATTGTTCTGATCTCTTGGATTTTTAGCCATCCAGGGTGGTGTCCATACTCTATCAACGGTTTGGATAACTAATCATGTCCTCCGATCGTGCTGTACGGTAGATAGCTAAGGTCGAGCATGGTAATAAGGGGTATTGTGAGGTGCTTTATCTGATAATACCTACACTTTAACCTAATCCGGTGATCAAAACCGTTGATGTAATGTGTCTCAGTGTGGATGAAGGGGATCTTAAAATATCCCTTTATGGGAATATTTATTCTTTTCAAATGGTGGTCAGGAAATAGACGGTTGAGAAAAAAGACACAGCAAATCCACATCCAGAATGCCAAAGATAGGCTTGGACTGGCTGAAGTAAATGGTCCGGTCCATTACTTTGATGGGTCCCAGCGGCTCAAGGAGGGTGGTTCTTCAGCCGGATTAGTTCAATTGGTAGTCCGAAGGCTACCAAAACAACCATCGTAACAGAAAAGAACCCGAGGCACGTTATGATGCTCGACCGAAAGGAACCGTGCTCTTTGTTCGGCCGAGTAGCGTTACAGGTGGGCCCACCTTTGTCAAACCAAGCCATTGATTCTGCGAGTACAAAACATTCTTTAGTATCTCCATGATTAGTTGATCCTAGCCATCCAAAACGATTAGCAGCAGTGAATGGTCCACATTTAGTGGGCCCAACCATAACGGAAGCTCATCCACTATGATATTTTAAAGGATATCTCCCTTCCGCCACGTGGACGACAATATAAGCAGTCGGATCACCAAATGGTGGGGCCCAGAAGTACGGCCCACTAGCAGCAGCTGTTCAAAGGTGGATTATAAACTCCCTCTTTCTAACGGAAGATTATCCTCTATCATCGGGGGTTGAAAAGCAGTCCATGATCCCGAGATCCAGCCCGTTGATCTGGTGAAAATGGACCATTACGGATATGCCCAGACTGGAGAATCCCAGATCGGACAATCCGAACCGTTATTTTCGTAAACAGACAAAAATACGGAGTAGCAAGAAAAATCTAAAAGTTGGAGGGCTGAGATATCCCGGCAGGGTATATTCGTTGACGACGGTGCATCTACGTCGGTGAAATCACACCAAAGGTGCAGATCACTGACACGTGGGCCACATTCATCGAACATGAAGGCCGGATGACACCATACACGTCATTTCGCCGAGTATCGTGATGATCCTCGAAAAGATGGAAAGCCTGATGTACGGTTGAGGCGAAGTTTCAGTATCCCGCGCACGAAGAGAGAGAGAGAGAGGTAGAGAGCGAGAGAGAGCGTTTCTGTCAATCGCAATTCCCTTTTTCAGCGTCCCCACACACATGGAGTCCCCTATTTTCCCTCATACAAAGGAGTAGAAGAGAAGAATTCCATCTTCCAAATTCTCGATCTTGCCATGGACGAGGAAAATCCTGCCCCAAGGGCATCCTCGTCTTTTGCCCCTACAGGGGCCCCGCCGCCACCGCCGCCTCCTCCTCCTCCTCCTCCTCCGGCGCCGACGCCTGCCCCGCCGGTTCTTCCTCCTTCCTCCAAGGAAACAGCTCCAGCTGCGGCCGCGGACCACCGTCAGAGGTTCTCCGTCGAACTTCGGCCCGGCGAGACCACCATCGTCTCATGGAAGCGGCTCATCAAGGACTCCAACAAGGCGGTCCGACCCCCGCCCGTTCCCGAGCCCCCACCTTCCGGCGCGCACCCCGCCCTCGAGTCCCGAATCTCACCCGCAGGGGCAGTAAGCTTGTTTCTTTCCATCACCTTTTTTAATTTCCATTCTTTCTCATTCATTGAATGTAATTCATCAGGGTTGGTATTTGATGGGTATCGTGCTGTTTAGTCCAATTCAACTAGTGAATTTCCTCCATCTTGTGATGAAGTGTATGGTGTTTGTTTCGGGTGGAATCTTTTTATTTGTGTGATTAGTATGTTCCAGTGGTCTGTATATGGAAAACCTATTCGATGGGGCTTTAATTTCCAACCATTGATCAGATTCGGGCTTTAATTTCCATGGGGGTCCACTTATCCAGTTAATTTTTTGTTTTTAACTCGTCACCCATCTTTTTTAGATTGATGGAAGAAATGGTTACTTAACCTAGGTTCTATAAGCATTGCTGTGGATTGGCTTTCATACACAATTCTTTCCTTTTTGGGAAGTGTATGTTGACACAACAGCATTATAGGCTACTCACCTCTTTCTAGAACCTAAAATCTTTTATACAGGCCTTGATCATGATTGTGGTGTTTGAAGATTCATCACACCTCCCATTCCTAGAGGTGGACTTCAGCCATGATCTTGGTAACTGTGGGCTGTAGCTACCAACCTTGCTAGGCTGAATTCATTTATACGGTTGCATACAACTAAGTCAATTTGCCTAGGCGATCGAATCTAGGTCGATCTTGTAGGCCTTTATATGCCTAGGTCACAAAGCATGGAAGGAAATGACTAATCTACCCCTCAGTGGTCACCTAGAAAATAAGAACAATCGGACTCTCAATTTATGATTTTGGACCCATGAAATTTGATTTGCATTGAATTCATTATAAGTTCACCTACTGCACACATCTTGATCACCTTGGTATGATCTGAGAACTCAAGCTGGAAATCCATCTGGATCGTGGACTCCCACTTTTGCTTTCAGTGAGCTAGAGGCTTTTCATATCATTAAGCAACACAAATTGATTTCCTACAGCTATGTTCTTTCAGTCTTTCATGGAGTATATTCTCAACCATGTAAGTTTGGAAATATGAATGTTACTTTAACCTCTGAGTCGAGTGGGCCTGTGTTTGGGTTCTTTTCCCTTCCCGTTAGGAAATTGTTTTTAGGTGTATTATCTACGGGTAGCTACTGTTCTGTATTCTGGTTCCCTTCCATAGTAATGGTACCAAATTTTAGTTTACCTCATTGATATTTTTATCGATGTTCATTTGCTCCATCGCACTTGGTTAGCTGCTTTGCCTTTGAATTATGTTCCCTGTTCCCCATCATTTTGAAGATACCAATGGAAGTTAGGAGAAATTCACTTCTTCTTCTAACGGGCTGTGATCCAGGACTGTGCTCAAGGGTCCAAGTGGACCCCACGGCTTACACGATCAAACGATCATGCCTTATATCTGCAAAGTCTGATCAATGGCTCTGATCACTTTTTGGGCCCTATGCTTGCAGTGGTTGAGGCAGTTTTAGATCACCCAGTGAACCCACATCTGATCCCACAGGTGGAATTAAGTCCTATGCCAAACTATAGGCTTCTAAAGCCCATGCAAGTGATTTAAGAGTCCCAGTTTGCTTTGTTCTTTTATTTGCATTGTAAGTGTCCCATTTTGTTTTGTTTCTTTTTTGCATTGGAAAGCAAGCTATGTAGTTAGAAGATCAGGTTTCTTTGTTAAGCACTTAAGTTAACTCTCTTTATACAGTTTTACAAGCCTATTTGTAGGCCATATGTATGGAACAATGGGATGCTTAACTGTTTGAAGAGAAAATGCTTTATTTTTGAGTTCTCGCATCTGGAGTCATTTAGACGTGACTCTTCTAAACCCTAGTGGCAACACTCCCCTGGCCTCCACAATTATCAATTATGCTTCACATTCCTCTCTTTGTTTTTGCTGTTTCCTGCTGCAAGCCTCATGCTCTAGGTTTGGTGTATTGGCAAGTTTTAGTACTCAAGAGTTCCTATTTTCTGTTGTTAGAGGAATTCTAGAATAAGTCTGAAATTGTTTCCTTGCAGAATTCATTATGAAGTTCAGTTTTCATATTGAGTTTCTGCCAGGATGCAAGCTTTTATCCTATTTATATCTTTCAGCTATGACACCCAGATGCTTCAAAATTGGCATGGGTCTAACATTTTAGTATGTATCTGAAAGTCCTATCCTAGATGCATCTTATTTTAGCAACGTCATGAAATTGCTTTACACTGGTGAGACAGAATTTCAGCTCTGTTGATATTGAATTTTCCATGTAAGATTTTTTTTTTTGGAAACTTGGTAATGGATTTGAGCATCCTTTGAGATTATATATATATATATATATATATTATATATATATATATATATATATATATATATATATATATATATATATATATATATATATTATACATATAAAGAAAGTTTATTCGAGAAGATTGGTGTAGGAATAGTAGACTTTTGATGCCACCAGATCAAGAGACTTAAGTGGCACATTGATCACAACAGCATCCTGGAGGGCAATCTTCTTTTGAAAGCATGTACTCATAAGTGGCATATTGATCCTAAGTCCTAACAGCATCCTTAAGGACAGTCTTCTTTTGAACTAAGCATGCACATATGTACCTGCACCTAGATGCATGCCTGTGCCTTTGTGATTAGCTTGCAAATATGTGTGCTTATCTATTTTTGTGTGGACACATTCATCTGTGTAATAAACCCATCCCTCCCTTTTCACTCTCTTACACTCAGTCAGCTACCTGAAGTGCACATTTCAAAATGTCTGTTTGAAGTTCCTAACTCTCTCATTGCATGCATGTCTTCAAATATGAAACCATGGACATTAGCATCCCTCCATGTAGGTATTTGTAGGAATGAATGTTGGTGCGGGTTTCGCAGGTACCTTTACATGCACTTTTATTATTCATGTCATATCTCACTGGATCCCTATAGCAATTCCGCACTTTGGTTTGTTTCTCGTTGATTGCTTCAATAACTGTTTCATCCCTTTCTTGATTCAACTACTTTTGTAGGACCAAGCTGCAGAAGGTGAATTAAAGGATGCTCCAAATCGTTTCAGTGCTGTTATTGAGAAGATTGAACGACTATACATGGTATGAAATATCGTACAATTTTATTGTTGTTCCGATGATGATTTATCTCGAGCCCAAAACAGTTGCCCATGATATTTGTAATTAATATCTTAGGTTCATTGGTTTTATGACCTTGCTACTCCTGTCACTAATTCAATATTAATCTGGGAACGTGAATTGACAATTTATGGTTTCAGGGCAATCCAAGTAGTGATGAGGAAGAACTCGATGGTATTCCTGATGATGATGAGTATGACACGGAAGATTCTTTTATAGATGATGCTGAACTGGTTAGTTCATATTTCTTATTCTCAACGTGGCCTTGTTTATTTGTTCTTTGTACATTTGATTATAGCATTAAGTAGCAATGGAAAGGGAAAACAAATCCATCTTAAAATGGAACATGGTTGATAATCTTCTTGGTTCCTGTAGTTTTTAAGGATCATGATGTCAACCAAGTATGAAGAGGCTTTTCTTCATATTATAAGATGTTAGTCATCAGACTATGTGTTACTTATCTTTGTGCATTTTTATGGCATTAGTTCTTACCAGAAAGGGAAGAAGCATATCTCGTAAATGACAATAACTAATTCAACTCATGCTATAGAGCACTCGACCAATCTATGACTGTATGCGTATAGTTTCTCATCAAGGTATCACATCTGCTCTACAATAATCATTTGGAGAAGGAACTTCTTAACTAGTGGTGTGCTCCAAATGATCATAACCACTAATGGGTTCTTCCTCCAAATGATTATAATAGAGGCATGGACAGATGTGCCAGGAAGAAGCCAGAAAACATCAATATTTACTGCCACATCTGCTATGTGCCTCTTTCTGGAGTATCTTAGAGTGGCTAAAATATCTATAAAAGAGAATCATAAAGGAAGCATGATAATTTAGTTCAGATTTTTTTTCTGGTACTTTAAGATAGTGGCTTTTAATTTGTCATCACAGTTCCAATTTGACATTAGTAGGAGCTTCTGTGCAATAATTTATTTTGAGTTGTATAATTTACTTTGAATTAAAAGGTGATTTGTCATGAAATTTGTTATGGACTAAGAAGGAGTCTAAAGTTAGCATGGTGCCTTTCAAGTTTAACAAAATTTAATACTCTGGATCAACTAAGTCTCTTTTTGGTTTGCAGGATGAGTATTTTCAGGTTGATAAGTCGGCAACCAAACACAATGGGTTCTTTGTTAATAGGGGCAAGTTGGAAAGAATGTAAGTCTCCATGCTTAAATGGCTTTGTTGCAGTTATTTTCTGCTTACTTTCCATTGTAGGTCCGATGATAGCATGATAGGATGTGAAGATATTCTGTTGTGGGTGCTTCATCATGGACATTTTTTCATTGCATTTTAGATTATGTAAAATGGATATTTTTTTTAAAAAGTTTTAATCTATTTCTCAAGACCTTGTGTTTTCCAACAAATTCAAAGACCTCAGTGTGATTGTTCATTAATCTGTGAGTTCACCTCTTACTTTGCTATAAAATATTTAGACGCATTTCCATTAAGTTTCTAGCAAAATAAAATTAAATAAACTCTTATGCTAGACCAGTACTTTTATCGGCTCAAATGCTTAACCAAGATTCTACAACTCAAGTTTTGACTCAAAGGCAATGAAGACTTGATTATCCATTTGTGGGTATCATTTGATGTTTTGCGGGATCTATCCTTTGGAAAATAGTGTTGTTTGCTGTTTTGTGGGTGAATGGGAAAAGGAATTCATGGATCTTTTGAAGACAAGTTGGGCAGAGTTCCTGATTACGGCAGTTGAGTTCATGATGGTAGGTTGGGCAGTGCATCTGCCCGAGTTCAGAGGACTATCAGTCATGGACTTCATTGCCAATTGGACTGTCCCCTGCTGAGGTATCTGGTAGCTCCATGTCTGTGTAGTGGGCCAGAGGATGTCGATCCATGCGGTCATGTTGTGTGGCATTTTTTAAAAGCTTTTTAGGCGGATGATAGCTCATCATCCTTTTTGATCAACAGTCTACTTATGTTTTTTTCCCCTTTGTTTATATAAAATTTCAGTTGGCATTCAAAAAGAAAAAAAAAAAAGAATCCATTTTTGCATTCTGTGAGTGAGAAAGACATGGAGCAATTACTCCCGAAGAATAATTGGGTTTGAGCGGCTATGTGAATGAAAAGGCTCTTTTCGCTTCATCCTTAAGGTCTCAAGTTTGAGCCAAGCATACGAACCAAACCAAAAAAACTCAACATTCCAATCTGACATCACAATGATTACTTTTCACTATCAATTTATTAATTTTCACTGTGTATTAGTATGTAATCTGCATATGATTTGTCATTACATTGCACCAAAAGTTCAAGGATGCCCCATCTAAGATGTGGTTGCATCCTTAGAGTTGGCATATAAGCAACCAAGGCAACCCTGCATGTCATTATGAGGATCTCATAACAAGTTTTCTGAATGTCGGGGTGGTCTACACTGCACAGTAACTGGACTGACCTGTCAGCATCAATAACTCAAACACTGTCAGTATTATGCTATAACTGTCTTCAATTCTAGTTGCTATACATGCAACACAATAAGAACTGGATGGCCTCATAAATAGGCAAATAGAAGTAATATATAACCTGCATAGAGAATTTGCACAATGTTATCTTGAAATGTGATTGAAAGACAAATCTTAGATATTGTTGGGTATTTTTCTCCTGCTCATCTATGCCTAGCCTAGATTAAATACTTTTGGTGTTTGACCTTTCGTCCTTTTTCATTTCATTTTCTCGAAACTTTGTTTGGTGCTTTTGTTTCTATTTTTCAGGTGAAATTTTCTGTTTTTCAAATGAAATGAGTAATTCTTTCTCATGATCCTGAATATGGACTTTGCACAGTGCTTTCGACCAACTTCTGGACATCCATCCCTGTTAATTCATTATAAAACTATCAGATTTGATTTCAAGTAGGGCTGTCAATGGGCCGGGCCTGGGGTTGACATATGCCCAGATTTTCAACCGTTTTGGGCTGGGCCTGCAGCCCAGGCCTATTCAAAATTTTGATTTTGCCAGGCCCGAGCCCGGGCCATTGAAAGCCTTAATTTCAAGTTCATGAGTTATACCTGAAGGAATTCCTCATCTGTTTAGTGCCCAGGTTGTTAATAGCAATGGCAAACCTAGGAAGGTCAATTCAAAAAGAGAGGAGCATCAATAGTTTCTTCTTTTTCAATATGCGAAAACTTTGATAAGATGCGCCGGCTTTGGTAGCTTTACCTAAGCAAGTTATATCTGGATGTTGTCCATTCCCTATTGAGGACACGCCGACTAACCATCCTTTTAACTGGTATCATTTGAGAGGGCTTGATTTTATATGATAAATGCTGAAGAGATCTTAACCATAAGGAAAGTGGGGAATTCTCATAAACTAATTTCTTGCACTTTTAAGCTTCTGATAGTGTTTCTTTCTCTCTCTTTTTCTTCTTGGTCTAGATTATGTAATCAGTTACATTTTTTATTTTTTATTTTAAAAAAAAGAAGGATTACATAATCAGTTCGGGAACAGTACATCAGTGTGACATGAGCCTGGGTTCTCTATAGTAGGGATTTATCGTTTATCCTTACCAGCTCAAGTAAAGAGCTGGTTTGTTATTTTCTCAAGTTCTGGATGTATAGATTATTAATTAGTACATATGAAGCGTCAGTTGGTAAGAAACTCAGCAAGCTGGGGTGCACTTCTGATTATTTTACTTGATATACAATTGTTTGAGATGTCACTGTGTAGGTTGCATGCTACTCAAAATCAGATAAAGTATGTGCAGTTTTAAATCATCTTGATGTTAAAATTCATTTCTTTCTTCCTCTTCTTCTTCTTTTTTGATTATTTGGTTTTGATGAGGTTGAGAAAGATTTTCATTGCATTGGCATATAATCAGTTCTCTGCTGCTCATATGCAAGGTTAGGATGATTTTCTTGCCATTAGTAGTTATGCAAGAAAAGGATAATGGGAAAATGACCTTTCACTATCTCAAGTTTGATATCCTTGATGTGTTTTTTGCCAGAAATGAACCTATCTCATCACCTAATAACACGTCAAAGAAACGGAGGAGGAAGGACTTGACCAAATCTCGTATTGAAACAGATGGGGAGCATATACGAAGTAAGCATGTAAAAATGGGTAATGTGCGGATGAAAGCTGCTGCAAGGAGTGCACCTTTGGTGGGGAGCAAATTGTCAAGTCCCTCTAAAATGCCAGCTCCAGTAAGTGAACATTATCAAGACGGAAAGTCTCTGCAGAATCAGTCGAATGCCTCCATAGGGGCTTCCAAGAAGAAGACTGCTGAGTCTACCATTAAATCAGGGCATTCATCTGTCAAAGTGTCACATAAGAATACTCCTGTTTTTCCCATGGAAACAAAGGAAGGTGAAAAGCATAAAACTGATGTCATCCAACAAAGGGACATTGCTAATAAAAAAATTAGAAGTGAGTCCTCTGATGCTACGCACCGGACATTTCTTGATAAAGGTGTTTCCATTCAAGATGATCCTCAGCCAAGAAAATTGTTGAATGATACAAATGGGATAGAGCTGCCCACCAAGGTTCGACATAAGGAGAAAAATGGGAGTGAATTTCCTGATCTGAGTTCATCTGGGAGCAAGAATCCCATGCAAAAAGTGGTAAGTACACACCATCTGGAGAAAAGCTGTGAGAATAATCTAATTACAACTTTCTGACTTCCTCTCCCATTTGGTCCATGTTGTTAATGTTGTCTGGCCGCAGCAGAATCTTCTTCTTTTTTCTTTTTTTTTTCCTTCTTAATGAACAATGGAACTTTTTTTATTCTTTTTCTTTATTATATGCACTTCTCTTTCTTATTTATGTACATACAGTAGTGTGAATATCAACGTAGATGGGTGCTCGGCAAGGTGTTTCGTAACAGTAACGGTGGCCGTAAAAGCCACCTCTGTTACCTTTACAATACGGGCTGTAACAGCCGTTATGGTCTCTCTCTCTTTCTTTCTTTTATATATTTATATATATATAAACAATATCGGCCCTATAATGGACCGTTACGGCCTTTGGGGGGGGGGGGGGGGGGGGGGGGGGGGGGGGGGGGTTGTAACGGGCCATTACTGTCATTACAGGTCATTTTTTTATAACAGCCGTTATGACCCCATAGCGTGTAATGCTTCCCACCGTACCTTACATAACGGTCATTACAGCACACCATGGTGCTCAGCCATTTCCTTACGTGGCTTAATTTCTCTTTTACAACATGAACCTGAGAGAAATCCTTTTTGCTGAAAGTATTAAAACTTAAAAAGTACATTTATATAAGGTGCTAGGCTGCTGGCAGTTTCTTAGTGCTTTTCCCTTACCTGCTACTCAGTTGGATTTGATGATGCGGTATTATTTCTCAGTAGTCATTGCAAGCATCTTATATTACATAGCAAGCTCTCTCTTGGGTGCTGATTTTGTTTCTATTCGTATGCAGAAATCAGCATCCACGCCAGCCAAAGAAGGTTCTAGTGTTAGGCCAAAAGGCACAATGCTTGAACGGGCAATTCGGGAGTTGGAAAATATTGTAGCAGTATGTAAGTTGATTATCATTACAAACTACTGTTATTGATTTTTTAGAATTTGATGTTTAGAAAATTCTAGTGAATTAAATCAGACTTCACTCATATAAAGTGAATTGCCTTCCTTGCAGCAAGACCGCCGACTATGGAATTTCAGGAGGCAGATGCTTCAGCCCAAGGAGTCAAAAGGAGATTGCCACGAGATGTAAAACAGAAGCTTGCTAAAGTTGCTAGATTAGCGGTACTAAAAACTGGCTGCACAAATTCCTGTTCTATGATTTTCAAATCATCATCATCATAGCCTTGTACCAGCCATTTGGGGTTCTATGCTTTCACAATATGTTTATTTTTAGTGGCCTCCCTTGATCATTTTTTGAACTCTGAAGAATCGGGCTGCCGGCAGCCTTCAGGGAAACTGAGTCTTTCTATTTGGTGGTTGCAGCAGTCAAGCCAAGGAAGAATATCAGAAGAGTTGATTAATCGCCTCATGAGTATTCTTGGTCACATAGTGCAGTTAAAAACATTGAAGGTGAGTTCCTTCTTTCCTCTTTCTTAGTTTCATAATCTTAATATGGCGACCAAAAAAAAAAAAAAAAAAAAACTTGAAAAGGAATTTTTAGATTGTTATTTGTACCAATCCACAACCCTACCCTGTCATACTTATTTCAATTGAAACAGTTAATGATTTTGGCATTATGTCTATGAAATATTTTTGTTTGTTTTTTAGTGGCAGTTTTATTAAAACAAAGCAAAGCTACATATATATATATGTGTGTATGTGTGTGTGTGTGTGTGTGTGTGTGTGGGAAATGGTACTATAAGGTCGACCTCATGGGAACTTCCCATGAGGTCGAGCTGTGTGGGCCCCACCGTGATGTGTGTCGAACATCAATACCGAACATCAATACCGTGCATTTTATGGGTCCCCTTTAATTTATGGGATGTCCCAAAAATCAGCCGTATACAGAACTCAGGTGGGCCATACCATCTAAAACCATTTGAATTCATGCCTAAAACATATAAGAGCACGTGGTGGGGGCCAACTGAGTTTTAGATGCGGCCGAAACTTGGTCTGACCCCTCATCCGAGTGGGATACACACAATGGATGGGCTGGATTTGTGAACCACATCTCAGTGGGCCCAATAAATGATTATGAATGTTTTAATGGAAGGATAACCACTCCCAAGTGTTGTATGTGGTGTGGCCCACCCAAGTCATGGATTGACTTGATTTTTAAGCTTGACCATGGAATGGTGCATCTAACTGATGGGGTAGATGTTTGACACACATCACGTTGGGGCTCACACAGCTCAACCTCATGGGAACTTCCCATGAGGTTGAGCTGTGTGGGCCCCGCCATGATGTGTGTTGAACATCAACACCTTGCATTTGATGGGTTCCCTTTAGGTTATGGGATATCCCAAAAATCAGCCGTATGAGGAACTCAGGTGGTCCATACCATCTAAAACCATGTGAAGACATGCCTAAAATATATAAAAGCACTTGGTGGAGCCCACCTGATTTTTGGATACGGCTGAAACTTGGTTTGACCCTCATCCAAGTAGGACACACACAATGGATAGATTGGATTTGTGAACCACGTATAAGTGGGCCCAATAAATGATTATGAAGGTTTTAATGGGAGGGTAACCCCTCTCAACTGTTGTATGTGGTGTGGCCCACCCAAGTCATGGATTGACTTGATTTTTAAATCCGTGGCCTACCATGGAATGGTGCATCTGACTGATGGTGTTGGTGTTCGACACACATCATGGTGGGGCCCACACAGCTTGACCTCATGGGAAGTTCCCATGAGGTCGACCTCATAATACCATTTCCCTATATGTGTGTGTGCGTGCGCGTGCGTGTAATGGTCTCCTGCGCACCATACCGCAGGAGACCTTTTACGCGTGTTTGGACTAGTCATGCAACTTGGACAAGTGAGTTGGAGGTGGGCCTCACCATAACATGTTTGTGAAATCCATTCCATGGTAGCAATTAAGCCGTAGGGCACAAAAATATGATGGTTTGTGATTTAGGTGAGCCCTACCAAGTGAAACAGTTTGGATAGTGGGTGTCCCCTGCATTATTTTTGCTCATGTGGCCTACCAGAATTATGGATGTGGCTGATTTTTTATTCATATGCCTAAATTATCGTCACACCCCTTATGGTCTGGATTTTACAAACACATCAAGGTGGGCCCACCTCCAATCGATCCCGTATTGGTGGGGCCGCTATTTGTGACGTGGATTGCATGCTGAAACGGTCAGTAGCCACCTTGCTGCTGGTCGGGTGCTCATGGGCCCAAATTTTATGTATTTAATCTAAGCTGTCCATCCATTTTTCCAACTCAATTTATAGCACGAGCTAAGAAATGAGCCAGATTCAAATCTCAGGTGGATCATACCATAGGAAAACAGTGGATTGAACTCCCACCATTAAAAAGTTCCTAAGGTCCATTGTAATGTTCATTTGCCATCCTACCTATTGGTTAGGTCATGCAGGCCCGGATTAAGGGAAAACAAAAATATCGACTTGATCCAAAACTTTCGTGGCCCCAAAGAAAGTTTTAATGGTGGGGTGTCCCTACACTGTTTCGTGTGGCATGGTCCACCTGAGAGTTGAATCTGACTCATTCCTGGGCTCATGCCATAGAATGAGCTTGTAAAATGGATGGACGGCTTGGATTAAATAAATACATCATTGTTGGGCCCACTAGCACTGACCAGCAACCAGGTCTCTACTGGCAGTCTCAACATGCA